>RJWH01000854.1:447500-545093 GCA_004363575.1 Solenodon paradoxus
ATAGCCACATATACAATCAAAAAGAGGTTGTGGTGTTTTCAAATAGAAAGGCAGTTTTTTCAAAGAGGAAAAAAATGAGTACACCACTGTATTAGAACAAACAGCACTGTGGTTAAGGTTCTAGCTTTACAATTAGACTTTATGAGTTCAGTGGATCTCAGCTTTACCACTTACTAGATGGGATTTGGACAAATCTTTAAACTTTGGTTTCCTCTTATAAAAATGGAAATAATAAGAATGTCTACTTCATAATGTACTTAGCAGGATTAAAAGAGAGAATTATGTAAAGTGCTTAGCCCAGAACTTGTGGACAGAGCACACAATAAATGTTAGGTTTTAATAATAATATTTATCTTCCTAAATGCCAAAGCTAGCAAACCCATTGTAGAGTTAAATAATTTTACAAGGACCAGAATGAAAATGGAAATTGGCACATTTCATTCTTACTGTCCTCTTTTAGGACTTTTTCTCTGATGCTTTCATTATTCTTGTAGAGAGGTTATAATCTTGATAGACTTTTGTTTCATGATAATCTGCCATCTCTAATGGTGATTTAATTGGTATAACACTTGCTTAATAAATAAATTTTTATCAGTAACAATAATATCTTAAGTTCTAGGCCCTCCCCTTTAGATGGTATGTAGATAAGATGGAGCAGAATTATTAGAGAGCAAGTTTATTGAGAGGGCAGAAGCCAGGGCAACAAAAAGTGAGCTGTGGAAAGAATTAGATCCTCCAGAGAGTAGACCTAGGAAGATCACTGGACTTTGAACATTTGAAATGTTCACCTAGTAAAGATACCTTTTTGTTATAAGCCCATAAAGAGGGTTTGGGTTCGATGGATGGAAGCTATAAAAAGATAAATTCCAATTTTAAATAAGGAAAGAATCTGAATGGTCTTCAGGGATGGAATAAGCTGTTCTCAGGACTGGCTGGTGAGTTTTCTATCATTGGTAGTATTTTAAAACAGTGTAGACACCCATATGATCAGATTTTGGAATAGCAGGCTCAAGCACCAAACAGGTATCTGGAATAATTAACTTTTAACAAAATCTGACAGTCTGTGTCTCTACTTAGACATTACTTCCTAAATTATAAGACCAACAGAACTCTCTAAGCACCAGATGAAGTATTCCTAAAGTTCCTATTAATTTTGGAAGGCTAACAAATTTTTACCTTAAGGTAAAATGAACAAAAAACCTATGAGGGCAACTTGGAAAATATTTGAACATCTAGTACACAAGTTAGACGCAAGGGAAGTCATTAGATAGTCTTTCTTTTTCTCTGTCCTTTTACCTCCCTAATGTTTGAAGATACTCATATTTGTCCACAGGTAAGGGAACATGTAAAAGTGCTAAGGAGCCCAAGTTTTACAACCAGAACTGAATGCAAATTCAAGTTTTGCCACCTACTAGTTATATGACAGCAAAAAAGGAACACTGTTTCTCTGAATCTCAATTCCCTCACTTGTAATGAACAAATTTTATTTCTTACCTATTAGATACTGATATAAAGCTTTTATCATAATATCTAGAAAATAGACCCAAGGCATAACTATTATTTAATTTATTTGGTAAACTTTTTCTGAGTTAGCTATGTCAGTTACTGTGCAAGTGTGTCGAGATACTATCTAAATTCTGCAAGAAAGAGTGTGATACCCATGAGGCCCACAGACACCACTGCTAATTGAGACCATAAATTATTAATTCAGTGGATCTCAGAGATTTGTAATCAGGGAAAGGTGACCTCTAAGAATAACTCTGATCTGCATTTAGTAAATTAGTGAAAACATGAAATACTCCATCAAAAGCCTCCCCTACCAAATATATACACGTATCATTTTCCTTCACACTGAGTGCTATGTACCCTCTTGTCAAATAAGAACAAGGGTGCTAGCCTATTCATGGAACTTTGATTCAATGTGTGTTAGAACACCATATTACAAAACATCTTAGCCATGAGTATTCTCAATCCCATTCATAGATGTGTGCTCACCAGGAGAGTGAACAATTTATCTCTGAGACCCCTCTTTCCCTATTAATTTGGGCTTCTGGAAAATAGTTCAAATAGCTGACAAAATGATGCCTGTACCATATCTTGGAAATAGAAAAAAAAAAGAGACTTTAAAATCCAAGTCTACATGGCTCAAGGCATAGTCCTATTAATGATGGTGAAAGAGTAGGTAGGTATCAGTGGACAAATGACTAGCAGTTGGTAGTCTGCTTTATTCAAGTCTAATAAGTAAATGTTAAGCCCATCTTAAAAATACCTACACAGAAATATCTAGAATGTTTGATCAAATATCTTGATACTATAACCTAGTCGACAAAAAAATATTAACCAATTAACCACTACAAATGTTATTAACCATCACAGAAGGTATACTGGTGGTGCTTGCAGGGGACAGGGGTTGTAATAGAGAGTTGTTGTCTAATAGGCATGTAGTTCATTTTGATAAAGTCTGGAAATGAACATTGGTAAGGTCTGCGCATCAATGTAAATTACTTAATGCCACAGAACTATGCACTTAGAAATGATTAAAATGGCAAATTTCATGTTGTGCTTTTTCTTTACCACAATAAAAATAAACTGCTTATGTGTAAAAAAAATTTCAATTTAAAAGGGATAGTGTTAAGAGTCCTCCCAAGGTCAAGGCAGCTCAGGAGGCTGAACCCACAAACTCCAGGACCAATAGCTGGGGGAAAAAGCTATACCTAAAGGCATGACCTCACTTCGGGGACCTGAACAGAATGGAAGTTTCCAATGCAAAAATACCTGCCATTCTTCCTTAGGGGCCAGCTATAGTGGAGTCCTACAGAGCTGATCATTCTAGGAGTCCATTTCCAGGAACCAGTCTCCAACACTAACTGAATTATATGTGTGTACATTACGTTAAAATGACCAGTCTTCTTTGAACAAAAACAGCTAACATTTATATAATACCTGACAGCTTTCAAAATGAGCTATATAATAATCAAGCATTTATATTACTATTTTAATCTTAAAATGAAAAAGGTGGGATTTAAAACATTTAAGTCACACAATTCATAAATAAATAGAACCTGTTTTTTAGAGTAGACCTTTTGACCTAATTCCAGTACTTCTTTTTCCAATTTTGGAAACAACAGTCAATTTTGGAAAAGGGCTATTCCCAGCATCAAATTCTGCTATTAATAGGACAATCCATCTACAAAGGAAATAATTCTCTCTAAATTATCTATTTGTTTCATAAACTTTTTTTATTCATTAAATAAGAAAGTTCAATAATACACAGAATCCCAGATAGATAGCTTTCAGAGCAAGAAGACATACCTAGCATAAACCTTTCGTTTCACTAAGGAAAGACACAGAAAACAGGAGGCATGCCAGGATGCACCCCAAGAAGTAGCAACAGAACTAGGTATAGACTCAGTTACTGTGAAAGTTCCAGGGCAATGCTCTTTACACTTGACAACACTGTCAAAAAGCCTTCAACAAAAAACAAACTTTTCTGTGCTTAAGAATCCTAGCATTATGGTGAGAGGTTTTCCTGATCACCCTCTATTGGGTCCTATTTATATTCTTCAGGATAAGTTTGGAAATGATTGGAAACTTACATTCTTTCTACCAATGCTTTATTTTCTGCTTTTCAGCTTATTCTAAGAAAAGCCATGAGTTCAAGGCTCATTAGAAGTAGGTAGAACTCATCAAACAGTCTAAAATTCATAAGAAAAGATTCATCCAAATTCTATTCCCTGACACTGGGGCCTCTGGTTTGCAAATGATTTCTTTACAACTCTTGTCGGGGTGGAAAAGGAAAGACTAGCAGCATGCACAATTGGGACTGGGGTTGGGGGAGGGGCAGTTGTCATGTTTCAATTATCTTATTGATTCCTGAGTAACTTTTTCATTGCTGATTTAACCTTGAATAAGCTTGAAGAGAGATTTTAGGTAATGACATTGCTTGGCTAATTGGAAAAATTAAAGTGTCAGTGGAAAGATAGAGTTTCTTGTGAATTGTAATAACTAATAACCACTCTACCTTTTCTCAGTTTAATTTAAATCATCATTTGGCTTCAATATTCCCTATATGCTAATGACTTCTAATTCTCTATCCTCAGCTCCTATCTTAATCCCAAACCTAAGGCCTGCATATTCATCTATCTAGTGAGCACTTCTAATGGGAGCTTCCACTTATCTTTTTGAAATAGAGCTCATCACCTTTCTTCCTTAACTGGCTTTTCTATGCCCCGCTGGGATTATGTCAGGATTCCTATACCTTTTCACAGGCACCACATCCAGAACTGGCCTTTTGTTTTTCCCTTCCCTCACCTGCCATTTACAGGAAGTTACTAAGTCCTTCCACGTTTGTCTCCTATTTCTGCAAAGTCACTTCTCCTTTCATAATGTTCTTCTTGGTTCAGGTATATCACCACTTCTAGATCACTGAGGTATCCTCTCTCTTTCAAATTCTCCTGGCTTAGGCTCACCTTCTTTCACTCCACCTGCCATACCACTGTCAGTGGACTTTGAGTACGGATCTGATGAGATCACTACTTCAAAGAGCTTGGCTATGATATACTTGTTGCACCTTGATTTGGCTCCTACCTAGCTCGGTGACTTCATCCATCAATGTCCTACCATCACTTCTCACCATTCCACACCACTTGTGGCTTCCTAACTCTATACAACCTACCTGCTGTTTTCTCTCCTTCAGAGGTCTTGTCTCTTACTTTTATGACTTACCTGTGATCTTTCAGGACTTAACTAGATCATGGCTTATCTTGATCAGCATCAGTAAGCAGAGTACATCTTTCATTTACTAGAGAATTTTCTCTAGTTAAGCTTTTGATGTTTTGATTTTTTGTTGTTAAAAAAAGAACTCTAGCTGAGAACATACTTTACATTTTTACAATTCTAATTCTAAAATTTGTTGTAAAGTTAAAAAGCCCAGCTAGAATATATAGGGCAATGGTTGTATGATGGTATTGACACATAGTCTAGAGCCTCTATATTGAAAACCACCTCAGGAGAGGTTCATCACTAAGACCAAGCACATCTGCAAACTATGACCATCCATCTCCAACTCAGTCCAGATTCCCTTTTGTGTAGTGTAAAGGCTCTGGAAATAAATATATTTTTTTTATAATGCAATTATCCTAATCTTTTTCTACACAGACTTAAGACCTGCTTAGAGGTTCTTTCTTAAGCCTTATCCCAAAGTAATTTTAGTTGGAAAAAAATCCATCAACTCAGATAAGAACTGCACATGAGACCCTTCTTCGAAGCCCTCTTCTTGCCCAACTGAAATAAGGTTAACAACTTTTCTGACTAGAACAAAAATTAAAATCTAAGCGTAGAGTGGATCAGCCTCATCTACACAAGATGTTCACACAATCTGATGTCTATCTTACCATTAATAGGAACATATGTTTGCTATTTGGCATGGCTGAGAGGCTCATGGTATCTAGCTAGGCTTTTGGTCACTTGAAAAATAAATCAATTTGTTATGGAGGCAAAAATTAAAATTCAGAAATGTAAAGATTTCTGAGGCTATTAACTCAAAGAAGTACATGATAATTCACAATTTAGAATTTAAAATTTAAAAGTGAAGAGAGGGTGGCAAAATACTAAGATTTTTCTGGCAAATCTCAGAAATAGTCACATGGGGAAAAAAAGTCAATGTATGAAGGCTGATTCCTAGTTTAGGGTGACCTAAGGGACCCTTGGTGATCAAGCCTCTGCCTGCTGATGTCCACAGTACTAAAACTGTAACAACTTCTCCTCCCCCTCTGGCAGCCAGTTGACTATATTCTCACTAGTGAAATGGAGAGAAGTGATGGTTACCACTTTCAGGTCTGAGCCTTAAGAGATTAAGCATCTGCTCCTCTATACTTTTCCTTCCTTTGTTCTAATCTGAAATAAAATAGTCCAGCTTTGATCAAACATACAATACAGCTGATGGTAGAGCAACAAAAGATAAGGGCCCCGGTATCCTGAAAAACTCAAGGAGCAGAGTCACCCCTTCAACTGGGCCACTCACCTTAGACTATTAAATGAAAGAGAAATAAATTTCAAAGTTCTTTCAGTTATTGTATTTTATAATCTCTTTGTTACAACCTCTTGAGTTTTACCTAATAACACTTATTCTACTTTTCCACTCCTCTTCAACCTTCAAAAACTAGCTCACCTGTATAGTCTTCCTGAGACACCAATAGCATATTTACCCCTCTTCTAAGTCACCAGAGTCTGCTCTTCTCATATCTATTACAACTGTCATCACAGTTTATTTGTATAGTTTGCTTACCCTTCTGCTTCCTATGAGGAACTCACTAAGGATTCTGAAGGCCAGAATTTATCATATACTGTGTTTTGCACAATGCTTGGCACAAGTTTGTCACTCAATAAGTCCTAAATGAAATCATGTTGGATCTCACACAGATTTTCTAGATTGACTGAAAATAAATAATAGTTGTGGATATATACATTTGTCAGCTCACACTGAATAGTAATCATGCTGCTAAGAATTAGAAAAAAATATTGAAGTCTTCCAAGGGGCATGACCTTTCTCTCTAACAGAAATACGAGTAAAATATAACAACTACCTCATCTAAAAACCATGGCACAAATACACATGTAATTAAGATAAAAAATAACTACAATTAAATGGGGGAGAGAAATGGAAAAAAAATCATCTTTGATAAATTATATTGATTAGTTATTTAATGTAGATCCTTTTGTTATTGAAATTAACATGTATTATTCACAAAATAAGGTATAGTAGCTTTGGTTTTTTCTCTGATTCTCTTTTAATCTTTTGAAATAAATGGCAAAAAGGGTAATATGAACTTGACCTCTGACATCTGGCATAAATGACAATGATTTTGGTCTGATCCAAGTACAACACTGAATGTCATTATCTATGAAAAATATTACACAAAAGTCAAAGATGAAAATTTTTTTGTAGATATATGAAAGACAGACAGCGAAGATGAGGCAATGTGACTATAAACCATGAAGCAGAGTAGTAGATGATATTCCTTTGCATTTGCAAATATTTTTATCTAAATACGTTGTGCCTTATTGAAAAATCGATTTAGTTTTTTTTTTAATTCCAACAGTTTTTATTGTGGTATAGCAACATATTTTAAAATTGGAGCTGTTCTGTAATTAACTAGAATTGAATCATTAAAATTAGTTTATGTTTAATAATTATGTGCTATGTTAAGTGCCTTCCCTATCTGCCAAACTCCAGTAAGAGTTAACAGCCTTTGTCATGTTGCTCTTTCTGTCTTAGGAAGAGAAGTAAACAGGTAGAATTACAAGTAATCTTGACACATGTATTCTATTCATTACAACAATTAAATTTACAGAGTTAGGGAAACACTCTTGAGAATCTGCTTCCTCAAGTTTGATTTGGGCTGAAGCCAAAACATTTCAGCTTTGGTACTCAGGAGTATTATTTAGGAGATAAATTGCCTGATATCAGATTTTGGAAAAGGTAGAATTACCATCAAGTCTTGTTACACAACAATTCATTGGAGGAAACATACCCTGTATTATTCAGTTTTGCTTATCATAAAAAAGGATTACTACTAAGGAGAATTTAATTGGAATAAAATATCACTGAATTATAGTTTAGTGTAGCATTTCAATAATAAATAGACCACCTCCTTCTCCTGAAAAAAAAGTTTTGAGGTTTCACTGTACCAGTGGAATGTAATATATATTTAGAAATGTGTTCTTATCATAAATCTCTTAACACTAAAGTAGACTGTGCCAACTAATAGGAGAGCTTCGGTATTGATCTTCTACTTCTTTTGAATGACAAAAAAGGTTTCAACTTTCAGTGTGGCAATTTCTCAAAAATAAATTTAAGTGGAAGAGATTACATTCAACTAAAATGACATTATGAAGCAGCAGCAGCAAGGCAATATAAAGTGCTTTTCTTGGGCACATTTGAGATCTGTACATATTTTTCAGTTTCTTTCAAGGTCTTGATTCAGCAAGATTTATTGGCAGTGTCTTCTATAAAGGAAAAAAATGGTTCTGTATAAAAGTTTAATTTTCCTGTTTTCAGAACCTACAATTCTGTACTCAATTGTCTAAAATAAATACTCTGAATAAAAGGCTTTTTTTTTTAACTTGGTTAAACTGAATTACCACTGAATTCTAGTTCAAGTTTACTCTTTTCGTGGAAAGTCTCTTAATAAGAATAGGAGACCTTCAAATTGGCACTTTAAAATTGAAATTCTAAAATGTGATTAATGATAATATTAATTCTGAGACCAGGTTCACAATGGTTGTGTGAAATGAAAAGTTTAAGAGTAAAGATAATACGACATATAATTAAATAGGACGCAGTGGAGAACAAGAAATATGCCTCAGTTCTATTGATATTTTAGCGAAAGGAGGCTTTATTGAGGCAAAGATTTTCCATACCACTTTGAATAGCTAGCTCTACGTTAATATCGTCACAAAAGAACCTGAAAATTCCTTATAGGGCTTGATCAGCCACATAAAGAGAGCAAGTCCTTGAGAACATTTTCCTTATCATCATGGAACATATCTACGCATGATCAGCACAGGTGCTTCTTAACAGAAAAATCCACACCCAGGATACAAAAAGCCATTTAATCTCTGCTATCTTTTCCTCACCATTTGTGATTTCTAATTGTTTAACAAATATACCTGATCAGAATATCTCCACCAGTACAATGACAAAGGTTTAGTACAACTGGAATTGTCCTGCATGAAGGCATAATATAAAGTTCCGACAGTCAAAAGATTCCAAGACACAGGACTCAAACTTCCTTTTAAAGTTGTGGAAATACATGATATACATACTCTACATTTGATAGTTCCTTCTTTTTTGGCTGACACATGGTCTCAAGTATCATGCCTTTTTTACTTACACTTTAAAAAGTACTTTTCAATGTTCCCCCAGAAGAAAATAATACATTTGGATAGAGAATATGATAATTTGTTGAAGACTTTCAATTTGCTAATTCAAATGAGTTAAGTTACATCCTATTGTGAAGAAATAATCATCACAAAATGACTGGTTCTTAGAAGAATCGTAGCCATGCTTTGATTGTATGTCACTATAGTACATAATACCTCTTTGTGTTCAGTACTATATATGTTCATACATTTATATACACAATTTGTTTTATATATAACTGACCTAGAGCTGCCCTAAATCAAATATTATCATTATATTTTTAGATATAACAATGAACAAATCACTAGAGATTGCCTTGTTAATATGTATTAAATTCAAGGAATTACTTAACTTGAGCAATTTATTCCAATTCAGTATAGCCTGTGATAGCAAGTATTTACCTTTCAAGTTCTGATGTCAATATTCCCCACCTGCATAAGCAACTGACTCAATTCTATTTGTAATTCTACCACTTACCAGTATAGCCTTGACAAAACTCAAACTAGTTTGTGTATTGGTTTCCTGTTCAAGAAATCAGTAACAATTCCTAGCTGCCTACCAAGGTACTTGAGATGATTAGTTATATGAGGAAATCACTGAAAATAAATGCTCTGTGCAAATGGGAAGCATTATTATTAGTGTCACAGTTTCCTAAATCTGTAACTGGAAAGGATGTTAAAGATAATCTTACTCACTAACTATATTTTACAAGTGAGAAAACCAAGGTGAGATCAGAAAATTTAGATAAAGCCACACACCTATTAGAGGCTGATTGTATTAAGAACACTGCCTGAGGACTCTACTAACATTCTTTCCCATGATTCCACTCAACTCATGGGATGGAAATAAAATCCTACAGTGTGAAGGCATCCTCAGCTGTAGTTCTATGCTTGTGTTGCTGAAGTACCACAGAGGATGCAACTGCCATTATATGGAATATTTCATGGAGAGTATCTTCCTTTTGTTATTACACAAATTTCATTTCAACATCATTAACCACGAAAACAACTCGGTTTATATACAACTATTTTCAAAGTACCTCCAAATCTGTTATCCTCATTTCAAACCAAGAATTTTGGAATAACTCTACTCCTACCCAGCACTTATCTCATCCATTTGATTTTTGTCTAGTAAAATCAAGTAAAGAAATCCAGTTAATTACTATTTGTTTCCTTAGTATATGTAAAAATATCTGTCATTTCCTTGATACTTAAGTTCCTCCAGCAATTGCCTTCTGAAAATACCTAAAAATCCCATTATAAGATAATTCTACTTCCTCCAAATCAGTTACAAAGTGATCAAAAGAAGGAATATCCCTGCAGGTGACAATCACTCCTTCCACGTAAATCAGAATTCTAGCAATCTAACCCTGGAATTTTGTTATAAAAATACGCTTTATCAAAAAAAGAAATATTTATTAACTAGTCCTTTCTTGTTCAAGACCTTATAATTTAGCATTCAAAAATCTTTCCTCAAGAAAAAAAGTCTCGTGCTGAAAAAAAAATTTAATGTATCACCAAACAGAATTCTATCAAGGAAATAGCTAGTGTCTCCTCTCCCTTCTCTGTCAATTCAAACTCAGTCAGATAAATACAAAGGTCTGGTTCCCAGGCCCGGAGCCTCTTCGTGTAGCCAGCACATGTACCGTGCCTGCTATTGAAAGTGTTTAATAATAGAGGAGCTTGCACTTTCATGTAATTCATAATTAGACGACGACTACAACTGCATTATTTAAAATCAAGCCTTTGTTATCAGCACCAGTTTTAGACAGAAACTGAGAATCATTTGTGAGCTGTGGCAGACCCAGACTGTTCAAAGCAATTGCTGTTCAGCATGAAAGCTGCAATGGAGGTCACAGAAGAGGTCAGGAGGAAAGATAGTGTATCGATTTCACACCAGGAATAGAGGCAAAGCAGGGCCCACTGTTGCTGCTTGTGATGTATTTCACTTCAGTTTAAGGCACATTTCATTCCAGTCCGAGAGGGGGTGGGGAGCAAAGCGCAGTGGATTTCACACTGAATCATGATGAATTTTGGAATCGTGGATTCCAGTAAATATCTCCTTCCTGGCATTAAGTATTTCTGTGGCACAGTGAATATAATAGAAATTAGGCTTTCATCAGTGACAAGGATGTACCTCAAAAAAAAGGTAGCCATATTGTGGGAAGTTCGTTTCCTCCACTTAGTAAAATGCAATAAAAGCTGACATGAATGTAAAAACATAAAATGTATACAAGTGACAAGCTCTGCAGGATGACCTCACAATGAGCATCATTTATAAAGTCAGAATGATGCTACAGATCACTCAATGAAAGAAGTCAATTAATAGACATAAACCTCTCAAAAAAGCACTCTCTGCCATGGCCTCATGGATAAATCTTTGAAGACACGCATGGGATGTTGAGGCATCTGAAATGCCATTTTGTGTTCCCATGTTGCACAGGGACTTTTCTTTCTCATTTTTGAAAAACCATCCCAACTGAAGTTCTGGGAATCAATGGAATACCAACCTCACTTTGCTTCAAGTTGTCTTAAGATAACCAGTAGAGTCTAATATTTATTTCCAACAAGTGTCATTCATTTATAACAAAAACCTTGTATTCTGTCTTAACTATGATCACTAGCATATTTCTCCCTTCAAAATTTAGATCAGTTGGGAGTGTAAGAAAATAAAATTGCTGTGGATACTTACAATTCAAAACAACTGGGAACAGGGTAGCCTTATTCTCTTTTTCTATTGAAAAGTGATTTTCCCAGTACTCAATACATAGTACAGCTAACCCCAAATGTTGACCAGCTAGGGTAGAAAATAATCTATTTGTCATAATCATGGCATTATCCCTTGAAAAATATTAATTTCCCTACACATAGTATGTAAATTATAACCATTATTTCTGTAATGTGGCTTTTTCCAGTTGAAAATCATGTCTTTTCAATGAACCCAGATTATCTTAGAAAGTGTAGTGACATCCTCTTAAATTATTTATATCATTTCTCCACCTAATCATTATTTCTGTTTATGTGATCCCAGCATCCATGTAGGCCTTTTCATTTCCCCCCTTCTTCCTGCATACTTCGTGTTTGCTATTTTATAAGTGAAGATCAATTTTCTAACTTCCTCAGAAATAAGCAAATGACAATTAAGGCATATATCTGATAGATTTTCTAAATTGTTTTTTCCAAGCCTCCTACCCACAGGGATTTAAAAACTCAGAGAAAATCAGCATATTTCCACTTTTACCCCAAAGGAAAACTAAAAAGTTCAGATAGAGAGACACATTAAAATAGAGAACAGAAAGAAGTAACTAGGTTTCCCCCCCCACCCACACACACACATGATTGTGACAACAAAAATACTACACCTGTGTGGGAAACTTTAGTTGGAAATAAGTGACATGATGGTCCTCTAAACCAAACTGCCTCGCATTTGAATCCAGAATGTTAAAATTAAGTCTAAATATCCACAGGAATCTATAAAGATAATAGTTCTAATCACTCATCTAAAAGGACACTCATTTTAAGAGAGAGAAACAACCTAGGGAGAGAAGCATAAAATTTCTAAAAAAATACTTTTTTTAGGCAAGTTGCATAATGTCATCAATTTCTTCTACTGGTTCCAAAGCATCAATCACACTTCTCTAGGCACTTCCATTTCATGAAAACTTTTAGTTATAATCAATATATCTTTTAAGAATCTTGAATATATAAAATAGGACTCACTCATCCAACAAATACTTTGGCTAGGCATTTTGAAAAGGTAGAAAAAGTCCCAAACTACCTAACTTAATGTACAAACATGAATTTAGAAAAGATTAATGATGCTCCAACATATTCAAATGTACAAATATATTGCTAACATTTCTTAAACCTAATTAAGGTAACTAGATTTCATATTCTTTCCTCAGATGATCATTCATGGCTTCTAGTTTGATGTTCTTCCTACTCTAAATACACTTTCAATCAAGAACCATGATGTCAAAGTGCATGGTATAAGCAGAGCAGTTCAATACAAAAAAACCAAATCTGCAAAGATGATAATTAGTCAGAAGTACAGCTTTAAATTATCTCCAGTTTGCTAGATGGCAATGGGTTTCCTGCAACATAATAATTACAATACCTTGAATAAAATGCTTAGGGAGACCATAGATAGGCCTGAAACTGAGAAAGTTGGTACTATATCCCCATATAATTTGTTCAACTCAGGTTTCTGAAAACATTCTTTTTCCATCCGTCAAAGAGTCTGTTCTGATTTGTCAATAAAGATTTAATTAAATATTTTAATTGAGTAGACTAAATAATAATCCTAAAAATAAAATTTACTATACACAGAACTTAATTTCACTTTAAAAATCTTCAGTTACTTTAATAATATAACTTTCTCTTTAGAGAACTGGCCCAGAACTCATAGCCCCCAGAATCCCTGAAAGCATTGCTAGAAAAATAAATATTATATCTCCCTTCCCTCCTCCTCTTCCCTCTCTTTGCAAATTCTGACAGCCTGCCTTCTTTGACTTAGAAGCAGACTTTGGAAAAGATGGAAAATATGGCCATGGCATAAAGCAGGGATCTTTTCCTGGCATCAAGAAAGGCCAAGGATGGTACACCCTAATGGAGCAGCGATTATGTTAGCTGCCTTCAGCCAGCATAGTACACTCCACATACATTCCAAAGACCTGGGTCCAAGTCTGGGGTCTAGGGAGGTCAATCAAAATGAAGAACTAAATAAAATAAACAAAATGCTTCTTCTGCCTCTCTCTTCCTGCCTGCCTGCCTTTGCTCACCTTTACTATTGTCTGCTGCATGTAAGTTTTGGAAGGAAGGGAAGGAGGGAGGAAGGGAGGGAAGGAAGGAAAGAAGGAAGGATGAAAGAAAGGATAAAAGAAAGGAAAGGGCTATAGGATTGACATCAATTTACAGATCAAAAGGAAGGTAACTTCCAGGGTAATCTGGATAGTATAAGGTACTTTTATTTCTGTTATCCAATGTCTCTGTTCTTTCAAACCAAGAGACTAACCTACAATACGGCAATTTCTGAAAACCACATGCCTGTAACAAGTGACTAAAGAACATTGGGGAACTGGGCGTGCCCATGAGGTCAAAGTGTCCCCTTTACCTGAAGCTCAGGACCGTAGCAATACTGCTAAGGGGGGGTAACATACAAACGCAAAGAGAAATGCTCATTTCAGTAAAAGATCTGTTTATTCGTAAACTCATATTCATAGCCCAGATAATTCTAATATATCCCTTGGCAGTTCTTTTGCAAAGTAACTGAAAAATGCTATACCAACTGATAAAAAAAAATTTCAAGTTTCTGTCTAATATCCACCATATATATTCAAAGTCCTGAATGGCAACAAGTACGGCAATAATTGGCAACGATAATATAATTTCAACAAAACTAGTCCTTGAAATAAACAACCAATATGTATTTACTGGTCAACAACTATGAAGCACTCTGTTGGGAATTTAGGGGATTTTAAGATGTATAAGACCAAGCTTACTATTTAGTTGGGAAGACCAGACATGTGCACAGTAGAGGTTAAGCTCTAATACAACATGTAAATACTTGAAATGTCAAAATACCAACAAGTATTTCCATCTCTGGATGTAAGGCTGTTATTCTCCCAAGGCAAGTCCTACTCCCATCAACACAGAAAAAAACCTGCCTTTGGGTAATATAACATGAATAAAAATAAGTCAAAAAGATCACTATTTTAGAAAATGTCCTCTGAAAGATCCTTGATTTTTGCTTGCCCATTTAGTGAATATTATGTAGGTATTAAACTGATAGTTGATAGGCTTAATTTACATGCAAAATTCACTAAATACATTCAGAAAATGAGACTTTTTGAACGATGCTCTTTCATTAGGTGTCTGCAAAATATCAAAATGATCAGTTCAGTCATTAAGTAAAAGAAATTCATCTGGTCAATGTGATTGGCATTGGTTAAACACAGTAACAAGCCTGACTGATATAGTTTCTTTTTCTGTGAAACTAATTTCTCATAAACTGACAGATAATCTTAAAAGAAAATAATAACTTTGTCTTAACAAAACTTTTCTAAAGAATCCGAATTGGTGAGCTAGTTTCAAAAGACAACAGTAAAAAAGTATAGTCTATCTATCACCAGCCTTGTGGGCTCCTTAGTCATTATCCTTAACTTAGTTTTCTCATTCAAGTATGTGTATTGTGTAGACAATACAACAACTAAATTCATATGTATTTACACTTATAAAAATACCATTTTAATCTTATTTTCCAGTTGAGTACATACCAAATATGCTACCCAATATACATGAAGCTAATTATATTTTAGTAGAATGAGCATAAAAGACTTATTTATTTATAATGTTATATAACTTTTCTTTAATAGGTGAAAATAAAATGTTCTTAAAAATTCAAACTGTTAAACACACTTAGGAAGCATGATTGTACTTCGACTCCTGATGTATATAATAATTCATAATATTTTCATATCTTATATGATATCCTTAAAATAAAAAGACAACAAGGAATAAACCTGACCCCCACCTAAAAATACCCTTTTATTCAAATTGAAAGAAAAGATCCCATATACCCAGCACAGAAATTTGCAGCAATTAAAATTATTGTACTAGTTGTATAGAAAGAACTGAAATAGTTGAAAGCTTAATGTGTTGTATACAGATGTGGATTTACTATGATGCACACCTTATACCTATACTATGTTATAATGCTCCTTCAATAAAATTAAAATAAATTATAAAAATAAAATAAAATAAAATTACATTGGCTATTTATCCCCAGAGCAATTATCTGATTTATAAACATCATTACTTCACTTTATAATTATTTTGTATATTTTGTTTTCAAATAACATCTCTAAACATCATTAAATAAATGTAGTTGTCTAGTTTGCATAAGGTTCAAAAGAATCAGTGGACAACTGTTCCTGTGCTAGCAATTTTTATTTTAACAATTGACTACATGTTCTTAAACATTAAAGGAATGTCAAAATATCAGTTAGGGGGAAATGAGTAAATAAAAGCAAAGTCTGACATTTGGTCAATGTTAGAATATGACTTAGAGGTAAATGTTATGGCTGTAAACTGTAAATATGGAAGGTATTACTAACATATAACTCTTATCATACAACACATAATGGGAAGAGTGGTCTTCAGTTAAACAAATGAATCCTTGGGTAGAGAAAAAATGTGACACCATGGGTATGACCTATCAATTTTCTAACAGGTGATAGACTTCAACTGGTTCACAATTTTAATGTGGACATATAGAATGTGTAGTACATATATAGACAAATACATTTGTTTGAATGAAATAAAGATATTAATATACTACAATATTTAATTTTATTTCTACTTTCCACCTAAATGTTTTCAAATCTACATTATCTGTCTAGACAAAGAGATTGGGTCAAATAACTGCTCAGAGTTCCTATTTGTTTTGATAATCAGATTTGGGTAACTAAGATTATAGAGAAGGTGAAACTATTTCTGGATCATGAACGAAACAAATTAAAGTTTCTATTTTGAAACTAAATTTGAGCTTGGTTTTATATTGGTCTCTTTCCCCAGTTCCTGACACAGGTTCCTAAAACCCTTGCAAATTCCTAAATGGTAAGAGTAGTAGGATCACCACTGAGGTGACTCCTGGATGAACAGTGGTCACCAGAAAGATCAAGTTATGATTAAAAACTTGGAATTTTTCAGTCCCACCCCATCCTTCAGAAAAGGTAGAGTGGCTGGCTATGGAGTTAATAATTGATCATGCTGTGTGAAAGAATCTCCCAAAAAAATCCCAAAAGATTCAGAGAGCTTCGAGATTGTCAATCACATCTACGCTGGGAGAATGAAGCATCTCAACTGTACAAGAACAGAAGTTCCTACACTCAGGACTTTCCCAGAACCCATCCCATGTATTTTGTGATCTGTTGATCTTTATCCTTCATCACATCCTTTAACAAACTGGTAAGCATAAGTAAGCATTTCCCTAAGTTCTATGAGACTAATAAATTAATCAAACCAAAGGAGGAGACTACTGAAATCTCCCATTTGTAGCCAACTTGGATCCTACAACTGGCATCTGAAGTGGTGTAGGAACAGTCTTATGGGACTGAGCCCTTAACCTATGGGATATGACACTCCCCAGGTAGATAGTGTCTGAATTGATTTAAATTACAGGGCATCCAGTTGGTGTCACAGAAAATTCCTTGTTGTGGGTGGAAAACCCACACATTTGATAACCAGAAATGTCACAAGTGAGGTGTTCTGTATGAGGAATGAAGGAGACACTTGGAAAAGAAAACTGAATTTTTGCAACAGAGTGCCGAGGAATGTTTTAGACTTGGAAAGCTGGAGGGTATATCCATGTGCTCAGAAGATCAAATTGGAACTTGAATTTGTCTTTGCTTAGGATTTCACTGAAGGACATCCTGAGATAAAGCTATGAATGCAAATAATTTATTTGGATATGAAGGAAATACTGGAAGAATGCTGGGAAAGTAACAAAGAGAAGAGAAAGTAGTCAATAAGATTATGAAATTAATTTTACGACTGTAGGCCACTAGAACTTAATTCCACCAAGAAAGTCTGGGAGTCAGCATAAACAGCACCTCAAGATTATTCCATTCAAAGAGTGAAGAAGCAGATATACTTATATATCATCTCCCTCTCTCATTAGGGATAGTATTAATTCCCTGGAAAGGCCTTCAGCAGCCAGATAAAGGCTTGGAGCAAAGATGCTGGCATCTGGAAGTCAAGTTCTGGGAATTCGTTGCGTGTGTTACATTTTTGTATGAACCATAGAAGACTGACATAGAAATAACTCACAGATAATACTGCCACCATAGTAGGGACATTAATTTCCTTTGCAGTAAATGTTGTGAGCATCTTCTCATCTAAATTTCACACTGAACCTCTGCCAAAGTAATCTTTCTAAAATATTATTCTAATTTGTCATTGCTTTACTCAGAATCTTCCAATGGTTCCCCTTTGTCTGAGGAATTAAATCAAATGTTTCAGCCACATTTCCCAGTCACTTTATGCACTAATCTTCTGCACTTATCTGGTATTTTAATCATTGTGAGCAGTCACTATTCACCTGAATACACTTTTGTACTTGCTCACATCTTATTCTTCATTGGGGAATATTGAAACTTCATCACAGTCTATTTCAGAGTGCTTAGAATCATCTAAGGAGATAGGTCTCCTTCATGTGGGCTCTCCTTCCATGTGCTCCCTCTCTACTTTCACAGCATTTCAGATTTCCTTTCTACTCTGGCAATTACTAGACTTAGGATTATATCTGCTTATATCCAATAACTGTCTTCACTTTGTCTACTCTATCAGTTCCATGAAATTAAGATATTTATTTTACTCACTTTGTATCACCTACATTAGAATAATGCAGGATAATGCTTGGCATGCAACAGATGCTCACAAAACATATGTTAAGTTGAAACTATGAGTATAGGGAGGTGGCATTGTGTGTTAAAAAAATAAAAAGACTTGAACTTGGAGTCTAGTATCTACACTATAGTCATAACTAGACATTGGCATGTGATGGATATTAGAATAATGCTTGACAAGCAATAGATACTCCCAAAATATGTATTCAGTTGAAGCTCTGAATATAGGAAGGTGCCATAGTGTCATTAAAAAAGAAATGAACTTGGAGTCTGATATCAAAGTTGCATGATAACTAGGCATGTAATATTGGCATTCATTCAACCATTCTGTACTTCAGTTGCCTCACCCATAAAACTGGAAAATAAATTGCCCTCAATACTTTATACATAACTAAATTAAGAATCAATTTAATATCCATGAAGTTACTTTGAAATTTTTAAGGACAGAACATCCTAAATTACTGGTGTTATCATTGTGAGGTACTGTCCCTCAGGTGATGATGGAGATTACACCAGTACATTGCTGTGATACTGTGAGTAGCTTTACCAGAAATGGTCCTGATTGTGCTTTCCGCAGTTAAGTTCCCTTAAAATCACTGCCTGTAAGCATAAGTTGACTAACTGGGGAGAGGGAGCAGCATTAGAATTTAGTTCAGAATAGGGTTAACAAGCTTAATATGGAGACTGAAGGAAGGACTTTGACCTCATTAACACCATGCATCAACCGACAAATAGGCATTTGTGTTTGTATGTATGCATGTACATGAGACAGAGAATATTTTTGTATGCACTTAAAAAACAAAAAGATCTACTAAAAGAAAGAAGAAAGGTGTAAGGCTCTCTTGCTTGTCTTTGGTGCACACATAGTTAAATTTCATAGAATATGCTTCCATGAATGTAAAATAAATGCATGCATGTCTTCATCCTCCTCTTTTCTAAATGACATATACCAACTTTAGAGTACAGTCATATACTGGCACTGACACACCTTTTAAATATCACTAAAAGGCTGCCTTTCTACAGTGTATTAAGCAGCTGCTTGCATATGAGTATCTTGTTGTCCAGAGTGACAGCTGTATTTTCGCCTGTTTTGACATTGAGTCTGATCTGGGTGAATAGCTCATATCCATTAAAGTGCTATTACAACACTGAATGACTGCCAGAATACTTCCTGATCAATTTTAAAAGCCAGCTAGCTGTCATCATCTAATCGCAACAGCAAAAAACAAATCTTTGGGGAATAAAATGAGATTTTTAAACATTTTTAAGGCAGTGTATTAAATATGATCCCTAAAAATTGTTTGAATAAGAATTATAAGCCATAGAAATGGGAAAGTAGAAATAATATTTTCTGCACTTGGAAACCCCTTACACTTGCATATTGGCAGGCAATCTCAAATACTCCTTAAATTTACCATTTCGACAATCACTGAGTTTGAACTCCTGCCATTACATAACTTAATAAAGCAGCACTGAAAACAATCACCACAGAGTGCGACTGTGCTCACCATTAAATTTAGTTCTATAAAATTTAAGACTGAATTCAATCATCTTTCTGTCTTTGCTTCAATGGTTGAAATCCAAGTGTTCAGGTTTACTTTTTACTTTTCTCAACAGGCAGAAAATATGCATATTTTTAAAGCTACAATGCTAGCATTTTAGATTTGCATTTATTAAGCATTGCCAAAGGGAGGCAGAGCTCACTGAGACAGTTAAGACCACTTGAATCATCAGTTTAATTGGGGGAGTCTGATTCAAAGTTGTAATTCCACCACCATTATACCGACAATATCAACAAATACATAATGTATAAATTGACATAATCCATTTGGAGGGCAAATATTTAAAGGAAGTATTTTTTTTTTCTGTACAATTAATCATCTGGGATGGTTCTTCAATGGGCAGTGTATTCAGTTCGTCTCATTTTGATTTTGGCAGTTAGGACTTTCACACCACAATTAAACCAGTAGCACCCACAATGTGGTTGGAGTGGGCTTCCCCAACTGCAGAAGTGGAATGACTCAGCGCCATTTTATGAGGCGATTCACTGGTCCTCAATTCTTCCCAGGATCATAGTGTCAGAGACTTCAAATAAAAGCTCAAAATGATATCTTTCGAACTCATCTTTTATAGAGTAACATAACAGCGAATAATATATTTTTTAAATCCTTCAAAATGAGTATCCTTAATAAAAGGGAACTATTAATGGAAATACTGGACTGATAAAGATCATTATCCATTTTGGGAAATTTGAGAGCTCTCACAGAAATTTGAATCTAGGTAACAAATAGTTTTCTCCAGAATATTAGATGATCTATTTCACTGTTGATTAAAGTCTCCATTTTCACTTTAAGAGTCTCCTTACCTTATGATTTATTCTGAATATTAAAATCAATGTGATTCTAAGAAGTTGACTATTATCCTTCCACCCTACCTAACAGGTCAATGCTCCCCCAGAAATAAAGGAGAACACCCCAGTCACCTCACATAAAGAGCAGTCTTTATGTGCTGTTTTGCCAACTTGTGCCTTTCTTCTAGTCCTAAGGACCCCTCTGTCCAGCCCCACCAAGCAGTTCCCAATTCTTCCACGCCTCCAGGCCTTTCCTAAATTCTGTCTGTGTACATTTTGTGCTTCTGGGCTAAAGGACTTTGTGATCACTTCCCCCCTTCTTCAGAAAACGGCCTCCATCACTACCCACTGCAAAGTCTTTGATTTTCCAAAGTAAATCTATTTACTAGGTCCTTGTTCCCACCCTACCTGTACAGAACTCCAGGCCAGAACATATAAATGACTACTTTGGTCAGGTTCTGATTAGAATAACAATAAAAAAAATTCCACAGAGTCCATACATATCTTGAGTGACAAGTATTATCTCACACTGAGACCCCAGCATGAAAAAAATTTAAAAAGCACAATGGTGTTTCCAGTATCAAGTTCTCTCTTGTGTTTTTATTGTGGCGGAATTCACTCACTTCCCCTTTTATTTCGTCATCCCCACCACTATGCAAAGCCTTTCCCTTATACAACAGAATTAACAAAATATTTCTATAACAGCCAAAAAATAGGAAATAGCTGGGGTCCAATCACAAAACACAACTTAAAAATGACAAATTAAACTGTCAATGATTTTGAGGTAATGTTACAGAAAACATCTCAATGGTTGTTTTTTTTTTTTTCTTCAAAACTATACGTTATTCTTAAAGGTGAAACTCATGTTTATGTTGTATACACGTATTTTTCCTCTTGGAAGTGTTCAAAAAATAAAGGGAAACTAAGTCGCACTAAGAGACTGAAGTATGGTCTACATGATGATTCTAGGAATGAACCACTGATATTTGCCACCAACAAATTTCTTAAATATAAAAGAATAAGTGATATTTTATGAGCAACTATGCACTGAGAAATGTGGCCTATATGATTTTAGAGTGAAAACTTACTATCATATATATGTGTTTGTTTTTTTAGGTTTGACTATCTATACTTTGGACAGAGCACCATGTGGTGCAAAAGAACAGACATAGGAAAAGGTTAAAAGTAAGGTCATCTATTTGTGTCAATTCCCATTTCCTTCATATCCAGTCCATTACTCTCAGCACAGGTTAGTTCAGCCTCCCCACATACTTAAAAATATGTATCTTTCTTCTGGAAAATCTACTGCCCCTTGTAAATTCACATATTAAAGGGTAGCATAGAAGGGAAAGGAATTTGTAATAGACTCATTTACAGCCAAGCACTAAATCATATAATACAGAAAACAAATGTAGATGGCTCAGAGAGTGGGGGCACATATATTACCTCTCTTCGGTGAACATTCACAAAATTCAAGAGGATCTCCACACTGCCAGAAGTACATGGAGGCCAGTTTAGTAGAATATCAAAGACAAAGAAATCAAAAGAGAAAGAATGAATGAGAGAACTTAACCTAATCTGAATAACTAGTTAACCAGGTGGTAAGTATTTAAGAAGTCATTTTTTTAGCAAAATTATTTTTTAACAATCCTGCAAATTATTTCACCTATATATATATATATATTTCCAGAGAAAGAAGGGGAAAGGAGGAAAAGAGCAAGGAACAGAAGGTAAAAGAAAAAAAGTCTGGAAAATCAGCATAAAAAATGAATAGGCGACAACTTTTCCAATGATTCCTATTTCTCCTGACTCAGTGCCCAAACACGTCTTTCTGTGAACTGCCTTGCTATTTTGCCAGAAGAGAAAACTTATTTTCCATCTATGTAAACTGCTAGACCAGGAAGGAACAGGAAGACTACTCAATTCAGCCCAAGAAAATAGAGCTCTTGTGCATATCTCCAAGTGTCTGGCAGGGGCCCAATCCCCTGCCAACGCTGGTGGTCCGGGCTGGAGGCTCTGAACTGGGGGAGGAATTAGAAGCGTTTTGCTAACCTTCCTTCACTGGGTCAACTGGAGAAAATGATACACTTAACAGGCAGGCAGGAAGGGCAGGAAGCACATCACTTCTAACACCACCCCTTTCCCTGAGCTGGCAGCTCCTAGGGAGTTTCTGGAATTTTAACTGCCCAGGACTAAGCCTTGCTAGACTCACAGTTTGAGTGGTATAGAGGGAAAAAAAGGAAAGAATGAGGAACTCTTGAGTTCTGAATTCAAAAAGTCAAACCTATTTTTAATTTATGTGAAATGTTAATTAAGAGAATCAATCAATAAATGATGAGACTAAAATTATACTTAAACTAGCTGTCTGATGAACCAGTAGACCAAGCTAAAAGGTTATAGTAGAAAACAAACTAGAAGCAAGAGTACAAAGTGTGATAAATCCACTGTGAGAAAGAACTAAAATAAAGACAGGTAAGATTACAGATTTAAATTCCTCCCTAGCTTTCCAGGAAAACCAGAAAGAAGAGCACAGTGAATAGGGAAGAACAGAAAAGAGGGGGAAATAATTAGACCATTGTTAATCTGTAGGCTCCATTAACATATAAGTTATTCCTGCTTAAAGTTTCAGGAATAGATGTAAATAGAATGTTTGCTATGGCCAAACACTGTTCAAGACTGCAGACACTCTAAGAAGACATCCAGAGTCCTTACCTGACAAAATCTTCGATGGTAGAGGGGAAGGAAGAGTTGATCAACATATAATTACCACTGGACGACGTAAGAGGCACAGGGAAAAAGCATTACATCCAAACTTGAGGCTTTTGAGAAAAGCCTCAGAGAGCATCATGCAGGCTGAAACCTGACAGTTAAATGGGAGCCAGCCAGAGGAGTAGTAGGCAGGAAGTGCTGTATTTGAATTAGATAATAGTCATCTGATATAAACAAATTGTTCCAATTTTACATATATTATCTTATACCTAAAATCAGATGCGTCTGTAATTTTGTTCTTTTTGGAGTTGGCAACTGAAGAGTCTATGCTGATATTAGCAGAGAAAGCCTTCATGGAGGTGAGGACCAAGTTGACATACCTTATTTTAAATAGTCAAATTCCAAGCATCTATTTTTTCCAGCATTTTGTCTTTTCCCTGGGGCTCTCATGTGAAATCTCAGAGAGTCTGAAAGAATTCACTGATGTTTCCTATCCTGACCTGTGTTTCTCGCAGGGGATACCCACTCAGTCAGTGCTTAGACTATGGTTGAGGTGGAGGAAGTGAGACAGAAGGATATTCTTTGATCACCTACTATGTGCTTCATGCCTGGTATAAGTATTATACAACAAATCTTTGCAACAACTACATTTTGATATTCTCATTTTTCAGATGAGGAGGTAAGACTCAGAGACTGGAATTCAGGTCTCACAGCCAGTGTTAAAGACAAAATTCAAAATTAGATTAGTCTGATCTTAAAAGCCTATGCTTAAAAATCAATTGACCTCCCCTTTGCAAAATCTTGGTGATCACGGCAGAGGTAGCAGCCTTTTTTTTTTTTGCTAAGCTTTCCATTTTAAAATCTATGAGACACATGTATTTTATTATTTCACATTGTGATAAGCTTTTTCAGTCTGTGTGTCTTACATAACACACTCACACCCACAGACTCATTACCCTTTACCACCACCTTAACTCCTTCCTTCCCTTGTCCTGCCACCTCTGCACCCCCATAGCCAGTCTTTTGTCTGGTGATTTTTGTTGAGATTCTCTTGGTTTTGTTTCTTTATATTCCACATGAGTAAAACCATGCCCTACTTCTCTTTTTTCTGTCTAGCTTATTTTGCGCAGCATAATCACATCCAGTTCCATTCTCCTCGTTGGAAAAGGCATGATATCATCTTTCTTTAACGGCTTCATAGAAATCCGCTGAGTTTGTATATTATAAGCTTTTTGATCCAGTTCTATGTTGATGGACACATGTATTTTTATTAATGGGAATGGAAACTCATTTCAAGAGTGCCTTAGCAGATTGAGAATGTACCAACAGGTTAAGGATAAAATGGCTTTGAGAGTAGAACTATAGGATATAAAACTATATCACTTAAAATTCAGATTTTAAAAACTTACAAGAGTATTGTGTTCTGTAATACTAAAGTATTTATTTTATCCATTTTTGGTGTTTTTTGCTTTATAAAATATGTGTTCATTATGATGAAACTTAAAACTATAATTATAAACAAATGAAGATCATCCATAATCCCAACATTCAGCGCTAGCCCATATGAACATTTAGTATATTCCATATTCTTACATGTGTCTATTAGTGTTTGTAATTTTTAACGTAGTTCAAAATTGTAAATAATGTTTTGTAACTTTTTTCCATGTAACACTATACAATAAACATTTTCCTACAATTCCATAGTATTCAAGAACACTATTTTCAATGAATAAAAAGTCTACTTATCCTACAGATTTATGTAATACAACATGGTTGTTACCTATCACATATGATTTAAATACAAGGAAATTATTATTACTATATTGTGCTGTGCACAAAACATGCCAAATTACTCTTCACCAAAAATATGTTTCTATTTTTTCTGCAATGTATCTATATTGTGAATACCTAATAACAAGGCCATTATCTTATTCATCTCTTACCACTGCTCTGATATAAAGTATCCAATAAATGTCTGATTATTTGACCTGAATATATACGTATATGAGAGGTAGAGGATAATAAAGACAAGGCTACACATGGTAGATTTTTCTATACTCCAAAAATACATATACAATAGAGAAACAAATAATAATAACAAATAAATATAACTTCCCAATTTTAATACAAATACTATAACTAAACACAAGATAGTATTCAAAACAAAAGCTCATATTTGTCAATATTTCATATGAATATCATTAAAAAAAAATGTTTCCTTAAAACCCTAAAGCTACTGAAAGTTGTAAATGTCTAATGTGAAAAGGATATATTCTGAATACTCTTCCCATTCACTTTACCAGTGCTACATTCAGGTTATTATAAAACTACGGAATCAATCCACCTTTATAATGCATTTTCAGAATGCATTAGGTATGACAATAATTGTTAACAGCCTGCAGATCTATTTCCAACAGCAGAAAGCATCAACACATGTATGAAAAATAGGTGATTCTGACTCCAAGTCAAATTAGGAAATAAGATACATTGAAGAAATATGGAGATTAGGTCACACCTTCCAATGAAAAGAAATATTCATTCCAAAAGTGATGTCATGGGTCAGCTTTGAATCCAAGTATAAGGTTAACATTTTGTCTCACTGGAAAAAAATGAATTTGACCTTGTAATATTTATATCGTACAAAAACTACCACAGACAGATTTCTTTCTGAAAGTCTTCAGATTGCTTCTTGTCAAATCGTCTGTGTCAGAGATGTGAAATGTGATCTTAACTGGAAGCCATATTTGATGGTGACAACCCAGAAGACAGGGCTAAAAAGGGGTTTAAGCATGCCCACCCCCCTTTTTAAGCTAGTGTTTGCCAATTTTTGTTACAGATGTCATGAAGGGCAGCCCTTGGATAGAACTGCTTCTTTTTATAAAACCGTTAACAGTCTTGGATTAAAAATTTAAAGGCAATGGATTCTGTCAGCACTCATGAGGCAAAGTCACACAGCCCACTTTTGACTAAACACATGGAAACTCACTACAAAGTAACCACAGAACAAAAGATTCTGAACATGACACTGGCAAATAAAATAAGCTTGATCATAATAAGTTGATTTTGGTGAGTGTTGATAACAGAAAATATATTCTCTATCCCTTTAAAAATTATAATTTGTGAAAACATTGTCAAGCTTACAGATATGCAGTGATTAAACCATGAGTAGGTTTTCATACACAAAAATAATATTCTAAAATAATCTCTGAAAATGTGTAATTTTTAACATTTTTTCAAGGAAATGCCTTATAGGATGGTATTTAAATGGCTATATATTCTTTTGTTTCTTCTTCAAAGCACATGCTCCAATACATTCTATGGTTATTCTGCATTGACTCATAATCTCTGTCTTCATTATTTTATGCAGACTTTAGAAAGTTTGTACCTCTTTTTCTGTAAACTAATGTAAATATACCCATTAAAGGCCAAACATGTGACTCCTCAGATATGCTTAAAAATTTGGTAAGTGAGCAAACAGAAGGCTACAGAAAAGTGGCAACCTGGTGAATGAAGTAGTGGAAAAAGTATAGAGTATGACGTCTGACAGACTGTTGTCAGCCTAGCCTTCTGTGACTTTGGGCCTATTACCCAACCTCATTCAGTCATCATCATCACACAGGGATAATGATACCTAACTTAACACGTGGTTTCATGATAGTTTTTAGAAGTGAAAAACATGTGTTCTTAGTAAATGGTAACAATGATTGTGCATTATCACTCCTACTACTATTATCATATTTTCCCTTGCTTTAAGAACCAAAGTGGATAAAGCATATGACAGTCAAATCACAGAATATCACATTATATATATCATATAATTTATTATTAAACAATGAGTAAAGAGTGAAAGTACTGAATTTCTAAAAGTATAGGTCTAAAAGTATTAAAGAAAAAATGGTGAGACTAGGTGTAAATTATTACGAATAACTTCAGGGAGAAAGGATTTGACTTTTGTTTTGAAAAGTAGGCAGAATTTGGGAAGATTAGAAAGGTGAGAGGGCAGGCACATGCATCAAAAGCATTTTTATGTGAAAATATCTGGTTACTAAAATCCTGTACCTGTATCTACAAGCTAATTTTAGCCTTTAGGCTATATATTGTGATTCCTGACACACTGGAATGTATGTATTTTTGAGAAAACTACTCACTTAGGTGAGGGTAATAGGAAAAATCATTTTTACTTTCTGAGCAGCTGCTGTGTGCTAATTTCCCTCTGTACCTCAATTTGTTTTTCTGTATAATGGGGATAATAATTCCTAATCCAGGGACAGCGAACAATGCCTAATATTTGGCTGGTTCCCCGAAAGGTTTGTGGAGGTTGGGGGTTCAGTTCGGAAGCATGGAAAGGAGTGACCCAGAGAAACGCTTCAAATAAAGGCAGAGTTAATTTTGGACTGCAAAGAGGGCTGGCTCAGAAAAGGAATAAACCAGCAGAGGCTCACTACTTTTAGGTGGTAGGGTTAGTTGTAGCAGGATTCAAGGGATAGCATTGCTGAGTCAAAGAGTCTGTTTAGAAATTCATTAAGATGCTAATACAGACATTAGTCAAAACAATGAGGATCCTTATCAGAAGAGACAGAGAAGAGTGCCTAGGACCTGCCTCCAGCAGCCTTAGGAAACACTATGACAAAGGCCAAGGGGAATTACCACAGAAATGGGACACTCACAGATTTCCTAGCACAGAATGGTGTCACACATGCCTTTTGTGGGGAGACCTTGTCCTATTAATACTAGTAAACGCTAAAGGTTGACTTTGGTTTTGGTGGTGACGATAACAGGCTCCGGTCATGTACTTTCTTTGCATGGCACCATCTACTCCTCACAATAGCCCTGCATCCCACAGGCTAACATACTGGAGATGGGCAGGTTGAAGGAAAAAATGTACTTCCAGGAAAAGCAATCACTCTAGACAGTTTGGAGCAGGCTAATATTTTCAAAGGATTGGTCTGGCAGGAACAGGACAACTGAGAAGCAAACAGGCACAGAGATTCCTGTTGTCTAGTTAAGGAGGGACTGAGGAGCACTTTCAAGGTCATAGAAATGGGTGGGAAGAATTCCAAACCCCCATTCACACAAAAATGGTCATGATTCATGGTCCTTATTATTCACAAATATTTTTCAAGTGCTTAAAATGTGCCAAGCAATGTGTTGTTTTTTATGCTAATTGCTTCGTTTAATAAACCCAGCATTACTCTAGGAGAGGTAAGGCTTTATTTGCATTTTTCAGGGGAGTGAGTCTGGGCTAAAGTTTACATGAGTTGCCCAGGGTCATACAGGTGGTCAGCAGTGAAGCCAGGATTTGAACTCAGATGTGTCCAACCCTAGACACAGCCCTCTTGGCCACTACATCACCCTGGCTCTCATCTGGTTATACTTAAAATGATAACTTTGCTATCTGATTGTAAGAATTAATTGATAGTGATTTCTTTGTTCTTTAGAATACATCTCTTGGCATCTAAAATTTTACTCTCAAGGGAGAACCATTTTTAACAAAGAATGCAAATCTAACTGCTAATCATCTTTACTTTGAAAGGGTTAACACTACACAGAAAAGACATTTAAAAAATCTGCCCAAAGTCTATCAATAGCATCATGGTGTTATTCATGAAAATCAACTTATTTATTAAAATAATTATTATGCATTCCCACTGGGTCCAGATTTGTGGTTGGACAGAAGAAAAACCATAAAAAGGCAAAGAAAAGAAGTTTCTATGCAGCAAAATCAAAAAGGTAATTTCATGAAACCAGCTGTTTTAAACAGGGTTGTTTTGAAGACATTGTTCATGTCTATTCAAACAGACCCCAGCCCAACCAGAATGTTAATCTGTCACTCCTAACTGATCCTTTACAAAGCCTTAGACCACTGCTTACAAAAGGAATGTAGTTTATTACAGTTGTTGCACTCCAAATGAATATTGATTTCAATCTCAGAATGCTATGAAAGGACTTGCATCAATTACACAGTACATCAGAGTCATAATGCAAGTTACCTAGTTCCAATGATGCACACAGCAAATCAATCATTCACTTTCACACACCTTTGAAGAGACACCAGCCACCATGAGCTTCCTTTATCTAAACCTTAAAATAAGCCATGCAGCGCAAAGTGGTGATAGAAAAGGAAACCATCCCCAGTTTTCAAAAAGCCTAGGCTACCATCAGAAAACTATTATAATTACTCCTTTTCAAGTGGGCTGTGTGCTAATACAAATATAAATGAGGGAGTAAAAAAAAAAAAAATTTTTTTTAAAAGAAGCCTTAATGACAGCATTACGTGGGGAGGCTTCTCCTTTACATTATTTATTTATTCAATGGAAAATTATTTGGCAATTATGATAAAGCAACTAGACGACAATGACTTTCCTTTGAATCACTAATTAAAATGCTGATTGCCTGTGGAGTGAGATGTGCAGTTATGGTCAAACAAGAACTTGAATTGTGCTAAACAGCTTGGGCTGGCCTGACACCTGGGTGGGGAGGGGAGGCTAGGAATGGAGCACACTTAACTACTAAAATCAGACTCATTTTTATGCAGAAAAATTTGAACATAATGTTATCAATCTGGCCAACACAATACTGCAGCCGGTAATCTTCAGATTTTTTTTAAAGGAAAAAAAGAACATTCAGGTTCTAAAATTAATAACCTTATAAAGTCTCAGAGCATATCTGATACATATCAAATAGCAGGCGAAAGTTATTTTTTATAAGTTTGCACTTCTTGTATTCTTACCTTTCTCTACAAGCTATCTTTATGTACACACAAACGTCAAAGAAATGTCACCTTAATTCAACATAAACGCTCTTTAAACGCGGACAATTTCAGATGATTTCTCTTCAATAATGGAAGAAATGTCTTATAATTGTGAAGAGGAAATTGCCTTTCTTGTAATGCAATGAATTCAGTACTTTGAATTTAACTAACTAAAATTATGGTTTTCCCAATAACAGAAATAGTCATCTTTTTCCAAAATAAAAAGCATATGTCTTTTATTTGTAACTAATTTATGTTCTAAAAAAACAAATTTGTAAAGCTAGGTATACCCCTGTGGCTCAGGGATGGCTAAGATGCAGATGACGTAAAGCCCGTGGATCTGGCTTTGGGACTCAGGATCAGGGATAAAAAAATAAACCATAAAACCAAAGGAAAGCATGTACCTTAAACCTGTAACATTCATTGTCCTTTTGAAACTCTCCGCAGCTTGCAGAATGCCAATTCTTGGATTTGGAAGAACTGAGAAGTCATATACCTCCAATCAATTTGAAAATTTCCTCCAAAATATTTCTCAGATAATCCTGCCTTTGCCATAACTTGAAAAAGATTTTTATCACCTGGAAAGACAGGCCATCTCACTTCTGAATGCATTTGAAGTTCAAACTGGCCTTCTCACAACTTCTGCCTCTGGGCCCCACTCTGCCACTCGAACATCACAGAGTAAATCTATAATTTTTCCAGATATTTTAAGACTATTATCATGCTTCCTCCAAAGTTTCTGCTTTTCCAAACTAGTCACTATGTCCAGTTAGTTTCCTGTGCCTTTGTGTCCCTTATTCACAGTCTCTCAACTTAACTAATGATTGGAGGAAAAAAAGAACACATATTCCAGATATGGTCAAAGTATCCAAATGTAGTAGGACCAACTGTTTTCTTTTAGAGGAGCCAAGAGCCATACAATGGGGCAAGGACAGTCTCTTCAAAAATGGTGTTGGGAAAGCTGGAAATTCACATGTAAAAGAATGAAATTAGACCACTACACCAAAATTCATTTAAAATGGCTTAAAGATGTAAATGGAAGACGTAAGATCTGTTTCTAATTTTTAAAGCCATGATATGAGATCATATCAATCTCATAGTCATCTAAAACACTAGATCAATTTTATAAAAATGATTTTTATCAAATGTACAAATTTTATGAACTTTATATTTATTATTCTTAGATTTCATTACCGTATCTATTAACACTAAGGAAATCCATTCCTGTTCATTTGATTGTAACTAATCTCTTTAAATCTTAATTTCATAAAATACTTAGCACAGTAAATTCTAAATAAGCACTAAGTACCACTTATGACCTATTTGTCAAGTACTAGGCGCAGTACTGAGTCTTATATGCATCACATACAATTAGTAACTGTATTTCCATTTCATATATGAAAGAACTAAGGCAGAGAGAGATTCAGTAATTGCTCAAGGTCACTCAGCTAGTGACCTGGCAAGGGTTGGAGTTCGGGTCAACCTTAAACATCACTCTAACTTTACAAGTTAGAAAATTAGATATTTTCTAGTATATATCTAATAGAACACATCTAATACAGTAATATTTAATTTTCTAACTTGTAAAACATTATTAAATGGACCTAAGATAAAGTTTTTGAAGAGTCACATTAAAATTGTGTCTCTTCAAAGGTCAGCCTCCAAGTGTGCCCTGGTAGCCTAGCAGTCCAGTCCACTTGGGAGCATTTCCACAAACATCCCAAGGTCGCCAGTTTAAGACCCGGGGCTGGGAGGAACAACTAAATAAAAATAAATAAAATGCTTCCTCTTCCCCTCTCTTCCTGTTTTCCTACTCGCCTTCATTCTTGCCTGCACCTAATCTTAAAAAGAAAAAGAAAAAGAAAAAAAAGATTAACTTCAAGTTTGATTAATTTTTCTTTTGAGACCATTTATTCAAAAACTCATGAATCCCTCACCACATAATGTACATTTCTCTACATAGGCCACAACTATGATTAGATACTTTCCAAGTGACCAACACAAAATAATATATATGCTATGTCTTGAGAATTTTCCTAACTACTGATTCAGCCATTATATTTTATTTTTAATGAAATGAAGTTAGCTTAACACCCTGGCTGGTATTTAAGGACTACTATTTTCCCAAGTGTTATCAATTCATTAATTTAATAATTCCCACTCCAGAATGAGTGTAAGTTTAGGCATCCAGTTTATTCAGGATATTTGGATTTGGCTCATCTCTCTTCTTTCCTAGCTTTTCCAAAGTTCTCCATAAGCAATTCCACAATCTCAAGTGAAAATTCCTTTAGTGTAATGGATGAAACACTACCAATTTAAAACAAATAGGAGCTCATTTAGAATCTCTACATCTAATGGAATTTTTCAGGTCCTGTTAGCTATAGCTGTGCTGTCCATAACCATCTGACAAATAATTTTCCTTTCCAAAGACAACAAGTTAAATAGCAGTGTTTCTCTCTCTTTAGTCCTATTTAACATTATACCACAAACTCCAAACAACGTGAATCAGCACATACTTATGAAACACCTACAATGTGCAAGTATTTTGATGAGAATAAATGAAACATGAAGTTAATACAGTGTGCTTAGAAAGTGGGAGGGAAAGTCCCACAGACAGAAATGGTCAACTGTAAGGCAAAGGAACCTGAACATGTAGGAGAGCAAAGCAGCTGCTACTGGATCCCACAGAGAAGCAGTCAAACAGCGAATTAGATCTCTTAATTTTTCCCCTTTTTATGTTTCCAAACATAATTTAAGTCTTTTTTCATAGCTCCATGTTGTACACGTATACTTTGAAAACCTGTATGTGTTAATTTTTGGACAACCTTTATCTTCGTTGGAGCCATCCGTCATTGTCAGAATTTTATTCTTACAGCCTTCCTTACCTACAGTCCATCTTCACTCAATCATCGTTTCATTCATTCATTGATGACACAAATATCACTGTGTCTACTAAATTCCAGGCAGTCCTCTAAAGTCTTGAGTCATTGAGTCTCATTGATACTATTTTTAGGTTATTGACTATAGGCCAAGTGTTGTAGGAACCCTTGCCTTGAATTTAAGAAACTAAAATATGTTTTAAATTTGTTTCAATCTGCTTCCTAAAGTAGCAGGTTATAGTTCTAGCTATATACAGTCTTCACTAAACCAACAAATTCCTCCTTTAATTGAAAACCACATTGAGAGTAGCCAATTTATAGTTTCCTCATTTATCTGAGTTACAAATCATAAATTTTTCAGAATCTTGGTAAACCATCTTCAGAGATGAAATACCCTAGCACTGTATATCTGCCTCAATGACAGTTTGATAATCTCAATAATTATTGTATATTATTATACTATATTATGATTATATCATCCCTATAATCCATTTAAAAAGGTGACCAACAACTACCATATTTTGCTGTGTCTAATGCATAACTTTTTACCCACATTTGTGAGGCGAGGAAATAGGATGTACATTATACATGGTAGTCCTAACTCTGTATCTATATAAATGCTTTTAATTCTTTCATGTATGCTTATGAGTTAAAAGTATAACTCTAGAAATCAAAAAACTATATCTGTATGCAAAATACTACCTTGGAATACCATAGTCAGTTTTGTTGAACTTACGACGAACTTGCAACAAAAGCAATTTCGGTCAATGATTCAATGAAATGAAATGAAGAGTGACGTATTGTTGTCCACAGAGTAACTCTGACTTGATAGGACAGATGATGCTGACTTTATTACCATAGGCTGGACAGCATGACATTTCTCTTTGTACACTTTAAGCAGGAGCTAGCAATCTGTTATTTTTACAAAAATACAGACACTGCAAGCTTTAAGCTAACAGTTATTAAATATGTTAAAAAGCATGGTGATGTAGCTGCCGAGAAACACCGCAGCCCTCCTCCCACAGAGAGTGTCATCATAGTTTGGAGGCAACAGGAAGAAAGGCTCCTGGTACCTGTATCTGTTCTTGTGTTTTGTAATTATTTATTACACAAAATTTCTTGTACCATAACATGTTAAAAAAGGAATGCTAAAATTCCTTTATAATACAAAAAATAAGTACCTAAATATAAACAAATAAAAATTTGAATTAAAAATTAAAATGGAAGATTTTTTTCCTGAAAAAAATAAAACATGGGTGTGCATTTTACACAGGAGTACATTATACATAGCAAAATAGAGTATTTCTAATTATTTTGTCCATATCCCAATGATTTCTACTCAAATGTATGCTCTGGTACTTCTTGTATTTAAAAATATTATTTATATGCTATTTTCATTATCACAGTAATAGGTACTTACTGTCAAAGTAACTGAAAATACAGAAAAGCAGAACAAAACAGTTATCCAAAATCTTACTTCCTAGAGGTAATTTCTGTGATATCTTTGGTGCATTTATTTCTTGAACATATAGGTAAGTGTGTGACTGTGCATATATATCCTCCATGTGTAGATGTTCTATATGAATACCCATGCAATCTAAAGTGAGTGCTTTCTGTATTAATTTTCAATTTGTTTCTTACAGGGGGAAATACCGTCCCCTTATTCCTTATGCCAAGCTTTGTTTGCATCCTTTATGCCATAATTAAGCTTTCTTCTTAAAATCTGTACATTATACTCAACATACAGATAACTGACCAAATTGGCCCCATCCCCATGATTATTCCCTGTTGTTTTTTTCAGATAACTCCCAGGGCCTTCATTCACCTTTCATGAGTCAAATGCTAATGCCATGTTTTGCTTAATTTGTTTTATTCTTTTTCTCTTTATTAGCCGAAAATTTCAATTTAATGCCCTCCTGGACTGAGTAAACTAGCCCCCTGTCAAGTCCATTCTTCCAAGTCCTGAAAACAAGAAAAATAGATGAAAATTCTACTTGTATCTCAAACCTGCTAAATTCACATTTAGAAGGTGGAGATGTATTCTCAGACCTTTCTAACTGTCTCCCTACTCTATGCATTGATCAGCCCCTGGATTTAATGAAATTTAACAGACCAGCCATCAATTATAATATTCTCACTCCAAGAATGTGGTATATCTCTTCATAAGTCATTTCCAGTCTAAGTTCAGCCTCCTTCCAGTTCTCAAGAGAGACCATCGCAGTCTCCAGAGTCACTGCAGGAAACTCCTCTAGAATTACTGCTCACTGCCCAGCATAGTGTCACCTCTGAAGACACTGCTTTATGTTCTAGGGCAACATCTCACATCTGCTGTCAAGCTCTGGCAGGCAGGGCTGCTTCTTCCTTTTCTAGGTGGAATCAAATTCCTATACCCACCAAGCTCTTAAAGAATGACGACTTATAATTGACCCCTGATGTCCTTTTCTTCTCTGAATAGTTGATCCTTTTAGAGTGCCCTGATCAAAAAATAAGAATGGGTATTATCACCCAGACAGCTAAGTTCTCTCCAGTTCAACAAGTTTATTTACTAAAGAGAATACATATAATTTATTACTTTAATATGCTAACATTTGACTACATATCATTTGAGCTATATTAAGACCACACACTAAAGACTATTAACCAAGTAATTTTCTTATTAGTATGTGATCATTTTAAGATTAGTTCAAAAGAACAATATACAACATTTGGTTATAACTTTATTTTAAATTGAGAACACTATAAACTTATCTCTACAATGTCCACAGCAACAAAAAGCAAAGATGTAATTTTCTACAATTAGTATTTCTATCTTCTTGTTAAATATCAAAATCACAATGTTATAAAATATGGCCTTATTTTAAATAAATATTCTACTAAAGAAGCAAGCAGTAAAATTCCCTGTCTCTTTACTATGTCTCTGCTATAAAAATGCATGTTCACCTATTCCCCAAAATAACACAAAAGTGTACATTTTAATATTATCCAAATTAACATTTTACCTATTTGAAAAATTATGAGGGTAATTTATTTCTATATTTGCTTTTTGATTTGAGTGTCATGCAGGAAGTAAACAGTAAGATCAGCTCTACTGATCGTGCACTAAAGATGTTTCAGACTGAATTTTTGTTCTTCACTTTAATGAATGCAGAAAAGTGAAGATGATTTTACTTCTTATTTAAGCTTGTTGTGACATCTCCATGTAATTTACTAAAGTGAAAAGAAAATGACAAATATTCTAGAGGACAGCTGGACAATATCTATTAATTTAAATGCATATTCTATTTCTCTGAATTTATCCTAAACAAATCTAACAATGAGCAAAGACACACACAAATGCAACAACAACAAAAATACCAAGAATTGTTTACAAAAAACAAATATTGAAATCAGGTTAAATACCCATTGGGAGGAAACGTCTTATATAAATACTATACAATTAAATAGAAAATTATCACACGAAGCTATATTATGTTGTAAATAATTCCACAACATATACTGAAAAGCAGATTAAGATCAACGTGTATAGTAAGATACAATTATACATACATAAATGCAATAAAATTCTTTTTAATACATGTTTTTTTATTGGTTATATTTTTGTAAGACAGGATCACATTTATCTTTGTCTTTATATTACCATGACTACTACTGATGCTACTGTGTATTATATGGCATCCAAGGCACACAAATTTCATTTGTTATTTTAAAAGGAAGATGATATAACTACCCTAAATATAAAATGTGCCTCTAAACTTACCTTAAATCTAAACTAATAGAGTCACAGCACATGATTCTGAATTGCATTTGAAAAAAAAAATTTCTATAGGAATACTAATGCTGGCTAATTTTAAAATACTTACAGGGAATCTAAACATGTAATGCCTAAAGAAATATGTCAATCTTGAGGAATAAAAAGAGTCGAACATTTATGATATGACAGCAAATAAACAATGTCATTAGTTGTATAAAGAAAACAATCTGATCTGCATTATTCACTAGGTGTGGAGAATCTGCTGAAAAAAATGCTTTTTCTGATTTCTTCTACTCATCAAATCAGTGTATCTTACAAGCAAGGGGACAAAAATCCAGTGGAGTAGACTGTTGGAATTTGCTACCCTCGGGAGTATTAAACGTTTTGAGTCAAAAACGAAAACAAAAAACAAAAAACCATTCATTCCCATTGCTTCCTTGGTCTTCAAAACACTCAGATGAATACCGTCACTGATGACACCAATCAAGAAATCCAAACTGAGTTCTGAGGTGCTTTCCCATTATTTATACAGAAACACGCTGGTCAAGAGATATGGCTTTGAGGTTGAAAATGCACATATTTCCTAATACACTTTAGTTTTAGGATTCTCATAGAGCCTAAATAGGAAAAGTGAAGCTCTCTCACTTAAAAGACAGATTTATGTTACCTCCTAAGAAATACAGAGCTTAGTAGTTAGTTATTACTTCTCATTAAATTTTTGTTACATTCCTCCAATATAGTATGCCTTTATTGACATAATAATTTAACATTAGGTATTAAATATTTAGAGGTACCTCATAAAAGGTGCCTACATCTATTTCCTTTTCTTGCTGAACTCCTTAGAAAAGTCTCCTCTCTCTCTCTTTTTTTTTTTTTAAACAAAAAATACTTTTCTAAAGGCTAATGTTGGCAAAAACTAAGTTAAAGCTACTTGGTTTACCAAAAGTCCTTTTGAGAAGAGTAATGTTAAAACTGGCTAAGACGATCAGGGTAGTTGGGCCTGGGTCCCGGAATGAAATGCATCTGTTCTTGAGAAAGATACTGGAAAGGAGCGGGGGAATCATTTTTCTATGTATCTCTAGAAAAAGACTTAAGGGTGGAGTTTGGAATCATTAAACTAGTTTTCTCAAATAAACTCACTCAGAAACAAGAGCAGATATCTGGGATTCTCCTATTATTATCATTCATATGCATTAAAGGGAAAAGAGAATCTTTATAGATGCTAGAGGCACTAACAGGCTGTAGAGTGGCTTGATTGAGGCAACTTCCTGAATGTTAGGCAAACCAGCTGAAATTATCATGGTGACTTGAATGTTAGATTCAAGGGCTCAAAAAAAATTGTCTTTGACTTTTGTAATATAGAAGGAGTTTGTGAGATGTTTATACAGTGTTAGTCTATCCTGCTATCAAGAAACAAACTAAAAATAACAAAAAGAAAAAATATTTAGAGGGGATAACAACTAAAGATTTTGTTTCATGCAAGAAGAAATCTCAATTCTCTTTCACTCTACACCCCTGCTGAAGTTACTTCTTCGGAAATGTTAAAACCTATAACAGATGGAAAGAAAACTCACATTGACCTTCTGTCATCAAAGAAATCACAGGAAACAGGGCAATGCTCTATCCAACTGTCCTGCCAGAGCCCTGAATGGTGAATCACAGGATGGGAAGGGAAAGGGGGGAAAAGGAGGCAGAGCCCTGAGCTTCACTCAACATGAGTAGCACCGCTCGCATCTGTTATACAGGATGGGCTCCTACATACGATGTCCTTTGGAGAAATCACCCCATTGCTTAGCGGGAGGATGGGAGAAGGAAAACGAATGAAAAGAAAAATAACTGAGGTTTTGAAAAAAAAGCACATGATCCTAGACTTTCTAGTTTAGAAACTTGAATTCTTGATTCATCCCTGCCACAATCCAGGAATGCAACTGTCACACACTGCAATAAAAGAAACATGAAAGTGAAGACACCAAAAACAAAAGGAAAAGGAAAAGGAAAAGAATAGCATAACTGCTTTACAATTAAATTATTTTCCATGCAAAAGTAGCATAGAAAGATTAAAGACTACTAGAAGAGTAAATAGGAAAGCAGAACTCTGGTTTCTTGTATATTATTTATAAATACAAAGCCTCCACAATTGGCTCAATGTTATTGGTTAGTGTGCTTCTCACTTTGATTCCTGAAACCTCATGGATACTACTTTTAGAAAACTACTTAGCTAAATATGATCAATGTGCAGTTAAATTTCAACAAAGTTAAGAAAGTGTCTGACAAGTCCTCTGTCCTGGTCTGACCAGTGTCTTTAAGGCAGTTTTCCACTCAGAATGTTGGGAAGTTCATGCTAACCCTGAAACATTTCCTTTATCCACCGCTTAGGATGATTCCAGTAGAACAAATGATTTAAGCAATTATCTAGTTGGTTGTTTGATGATAAGATGATAACAACATTTTATTAATTGAACTTTAAATTTTTATTGAGTGTTTACTATTTGCCTAACACTGTCTCAGTGTCTTATCTAATCTGCACAGTAGACTTATTAGCCCTATCTTCTGATGAGGCAATTAAATCATAGAACGAATACAATGCATCTTAGGAGATTGTGTTGTCCAATGTCTTTATTTTGGGACAGAGGAAAGTGAGTTGAGGGTTACGTAGGGTCAAAACCAGTAGCAGACTATAGCTGTTCTGTCAGCTTAGCTTTGGAAGGTTTTTGATTTTAGAGTTAACCAACTTGTATTTTCATACTTCTATAGCACTCACCAACTAAATGTTCTTGAGGAGGTTGTATTACCTTTAAACCTCGATTCCTCTCCTGCATAACTGGGGGAAACAGGATTGAAAAAGATAAAACTATATGAAATAGTACCGAGACTAGCATAAAACTCTTGGTCAGAAAGTGGTGTGCCCTGATGGAGCTGCAGTTATGTCAATCACCTTTGAAGGAGCAAGCCACATACCCCTGGATTTGAGTCCCAGGTCTGGGGAAAACAACCAGAGTGAACAACTAAATTAAAATAAAATAAATGATGCTTTCTCCCTCCTCTCTCTTCCTGCCTGCCTGCCTGCTCGCCTTCATTCCTGCCTGTTGTACATTTTATTAAAAATAAAAAGTGTGACTCATTAACACACACACACACACACACACACACACACACACAAAATGCTACTCCTGATACTTTCATTACTGTCAGCTGCTGCAGTTAGTGTCATTGTTTCTGCTGTCAGTATCATTACTATTACACCATTCTCCTCTGCAGAAGAGAGTCTTAAAGTTGTTCTCTGACTCACATGTTGATGTCCACAAGCTGCTTTACTTCTTAAAATCTGCCTTTCCATCTCCCCAACCTACCCAAACTTTATATTGAGTCCCAAATCAAGACACAACTTTTTTAGGAAGCAGACCCTTAACTGTTCCAGCCCACATGGGTCCCCTTATCTGCTGTATCTATTACTAAATTCTCAATTAGGCATTTAAAAATGTGATGTCTTTTGATGTTACAGAATTGCTACTTATTCCCTAATGAGGTTTGCTCTTTCAGTAAGAGAGGCTGTTGTTCACTTACATCAACTAATTTTCTAATATATAAATTCATAGTAAGCCCTCAACAAATACCTGCTGGATTGAAAATACAACATCTTCTCAACCATAAATAAGTTTGGGGATTTTTAAAAATAGCTTCCATCCTATGTCTGGATTCATACACTATTTTAGTTTGTAACCTGCACGTTTTAAAACAATGGACTGTGCTACTGTGAGGAAGGCAGGCGTTGCTCCTCACAGAATTCACTAAGACGGTAGCATGTTACAAAGTAAGTTTCTCTTTCACAGCCTCACACTAGCACAGATGTAAATTCCTAAGGCCAAACTGACCACACACTGGCATACAGCTCATAGATTGCTGACCTCTGTGCTTGGACTACTACCTTTGCAAAGGTAATGAGTTTCTCAAATTTCATCATGTACAAAGATTTTTTTTTTTTTTTTTTTTTAGCTACAAGGCCTACAAGGCCTATGCAATAAATATATCACATTCTCATTCTATTGGGAGTAGAATTCTTCCTAATATTCATTTCCTATTGTGCTCTTGAAATTATAAAGACTATCAATTTCACATACTATAATTTTAAATCTAAAAATTATAAATCTTCATCTTTATACTCCTTTAGAGAGTAAATGTCTTTAAGCATTTTGTTCATGTCTTTCTCTAATGCCCAAAATTTGGGATTTTATATTATTTTTGATTTTTGACTAACACCCCTACGCTCAGTCCCTCACCCATGTTATCAAGTTTGTGTATATTACTCCAGAGTTGTCTACACATTTACAAACATACATCTGTATCTACAGAGAACATGCAGTATTCTTTTGTAATTTGTTTTGAATAAATAGTATCATCGTTATATAGTCTATAACTTACTTTGTTTTAATCCTTCCAGATAATGGCATTGGGGAGGAAAAACACACATAAATTCATTCTTTCATTCATTTTAGTTGTGCAGATTTCCATAACTTGTTTAACCAGTTCTTTATTCATAAACATTGGGGTTACCTCACTTTTTGCTATTACAATGTTGTAGTAATCATTCTTTTAGGGCTCTCTATTGTTCTCTATGAGTTTTGATTTTTATTATTTATTATTATTTTAAGCACACATCCTAATCATATATGTCCTCAGATGATGGTTTTTTTCTTTTATTACTTAATTAGAAGAAATTTAAAATATAGCCTTCATCCACATTATTAAATTTAGAGATACAGCATCATAAAAGAACAGGAGTCAGCAAATTATGTTCTATGGGCCAAACCCATCCATTGCCTGTTTGGAAATGCAGTATTAATGGAAAATAGCCAAGTTCATCCTATTACATACTGTCTATGATACTCTTGCACTCCAGCAGCACGGCTGAGTAGTCGGAGACCAAATGGCCCACAAAGCCAGAAATATTTACTATCTGTCCTTTTACCAATAAAATTTGTTGATCCCTACTCTAGACTATGAAATACTCCTCCTCTGGAAAGCTTTTTCTATTTTCATAAAGTGCAAGCTAAAAATAGCTGTATCTTTATGTTTTAAATATAAGACATTTGTAGTAGCACTTGAGAGAGAGAGAGAGAGAGAACCCATGTTGCTGAACAAAACAATCCCCCCTTTTTTTTATTCCCCCATTCTGTTAGGCATAGAAGTACCTCCTGGTTTAGTTTGTATTTCCCTGATTACTAATGATGCCACCTACCCACTTTTTAATGTGCTTATTGGCTATTATTATGTCTTCATTTGTGAAGTGTCTATTCAAGTCTATTTCCATTTTTTTTATTTTACATTTGGTTGATCTGTTTTTATTTTTACTTTTTTAAGAATTTTACTGAAGTAACTTTGTTTAAAAAATTAAAATAAATTCCTATGTGTAGGTTCCCCATATGTGCAGTTCTCCCCAATCCTCAGATATATGTCAATACACCTTTCCCTCGACCAAATCACCAAGTATTCTTCACCATGGCTCCGCCACCAGTTGCCCCACCCCCGTCCCCCATATCCTAACTGGTAACCTTAGTTCTACTGCAAGTGACCAAGGGTTGATTTTGTCTCATCTGTTCCTTTGTTTTGTTTATTCACATTCTACTTTTGAGTGACATCATCTGCTATCTATTTTTCTTCTTTTAACTTATTTCACTTAGCATAATCCCCTCTAGATACCTCCATGTTGATTCAAATGACAGGATTTCATCTCTTCTAAGGGCTGTGCAGTATTCCACTGTGTATATGTACCATATCTTCTTCATTCATCTGATGTTGGGCACTTAAGTAGTTTCCAGTTCTTGGCTATTGTGAATAGGGCTGCAATTTAGGGGTGCACCTCCAAAACAATTATGCAGATATGAAGCCATATCTGCTTTAGGTTCATCATAACTTCCGAAGATACTGAATTAATTAAATAGGATTCCACTTAAAATAGGTGATCCCTAAGGGTGATATGTGTTTTAGGATGCTATTTTAAAATAAAATACAAAAAGTTCAAATGATTTACCTACATTCTAGCAATATTTACTAATACGTGAAATGTGTAACAAGATATAGAATGATGCCATTAGTGATTTAAGCCACGTGACATACGGTTCTGGGCTTCCCTATGCCCTTCAGTATCTGAGGTATTTTCACGGTGATATATGAGATTCTTTCTAATTCTTACATTCTGTGGCACCAGCAATTTACAGTTAGAAGAAGATATTTAGAAAAGAAACTTAAATTAATGCTCAAAATTACCACAACGATCACTGACACTATCACTTTGTTATTGCTGATGGTATAATTGAGGTTAAAGTTTGAAATAGTTCTTAAGAGATAACCAAAAAGTCAAAATTTGAGTTTGTGTAATTTAAGTTCATGTATAATGAACTGGTATTCATAATAAATTGCTGATAGAATCCACCACTTATTTAAACGATGAAAGGAGACCCAAAGCAAGCATAGATGAATCTGCTCTTATTAGAAATATAAAATGCTTTCAGTATTTACAAATCAGTTTTCCAAGTGGTTCCACACTTGGAGTAAAGGGGAAACATGCTTCCGACCACTGTCTTAAGTTACAAATACTAAAGATTTTTTCAGTACTTCTTTTAAGAAAACATTAGAGAAGTCAAAGAGGACTTCTCATTTTGTTCTCTGTTCCACAAAGAGGAAAAAGTGAGTCTATTAGTTTCATTTGTTCAAAAATAAGAATAACACGACTTCTCAATGATTTGCTGATTGACAGTTGATAAACTTTACTTTTGTTTTTTAAAGGAAAGGTGCAGGCAGGGATGAAGGTGAGTATGCCTACAGGCAAGAAGAGAGAGGAGGAAGTATTTTTAATTGTTCACCTTGGTCACTCCCTGCCCCCAGGCCTTGAACCCAGGTCCTTCAGATGTTTGTGGACTATACCCGCTGGAGGCTGTGGATTTAACTACTAAGCCACCACGGCACACCAGATAGAGATTTTAGAAACCTCTTACACTGCGTCCTGTTTATTTCATATCTTAGAGGACCATGCTGTGGTTGCCTACAATTGTCCTTTGCCCCCACTGGTATGCTTTTAAAAATGCATTTATTTTTTATTCATATTTTTGTGGCACTTGTTGAGTGGAAAGAACAAAAAAGGGGCTGGAGAAATCATTGTTTTCCCTACACTCTCAGGTCAAAGGTAAATCCAGGGCTCAGTTTTCCCAGGAAAAACAAGTTTATATCAGGTTGTCCTAATGTAATTATTAACAGCCCCCTCTTCCCACTCCAAATGACCCAGGTTGAACCATAAATTATATTATCATCATCTCTAGGCCCAACCTTTCCCTTCATCCTTGCCTCCTCTAGGATCTCTCCTTCTCTTCTTTAAGATTCCTGATTAGGGAAATTCTGAAGGGAGAAAGGGAAGGTACAGGGCTAGTACAAACACTGGACAGAGTCAAAGACAAGCAGATTGCTGAAATCCAGAGGGTAAAATGAGCTGAAAGAAATGGTAAACAATACAGAGTTGGGGGAAATGAGCTGAAAGAATTGGTAAACAATACAGAGTTGTGGTCAGTGTCAGTAGCTGCCCATGTTCAGGTCAATCAACCAGGACAGGGCAGGAAATTGCATGCTTCCAAGGCTGGCTGCCTCCATAGAGGGTTAAGTGTTAGGGGCAAGGGTTCTGTGGGGAGACTCTGTTAGGGACACAGGTCAGTACCATGAGGACAGGTTACAGAAAAAAAAAATGGAAAGAACTTGTTCCAAGAATTGAAGTAACAGTTCAGATTTTTCAATGCCATCCTGAAAGTCGATGTTTGAAAAAATGAGGATAAGCACTCTAATCTTTAAGTCCCAAGAGCCAAGTAATGTCCACGCAATTGCTTTAACAATTTTGAGATTCCTTTAAAGACAGAGTAACTGCCACTTCAAATCTAGTCTGCTGATCCTCTCTTCCAAGTTAAAAGGTATTCTCTGTTTTCTGATAGAGATGATTTCAGAATGAATTCTTCTTTAGGAGTACCATCTCTAGGTGAAAAACATTATCTAGTAGGGGTTCCACCTTTCTCAGGGCTTCAGGACCCCACTCTCAAACCTACTTCACACTGACTGCTGTCAACTGAGTACTGGGCATCTGAAGACTGTAATGCTCTCAAGAAACTCCAAGAGGTGCTCTGAGTAATCACAAAATAAAAACAGTACAACTATCATTAGAGTCCTTGTTATATAGCAAACATTTTTGCCAACTATCAAGCTCTCTTCTAAATGGTCCCTGTTTATTAATTTATTTAATCTTCACATAATCCTAGGACTGATCCTATTATTCGCATTTTAGGGAGTAGAAAACTAAGATGAACTAATTTTCCAAGTGTCACACATTAATAGTTGGTATACAGGGGAATCAAACCAAGATAGCTGGACTCCAGACCCCACCCATCAACCACTTTACTACAGCACTCTTACACCAAACTCTGGAATTGTGGGACAGGTGGGATGGTCAATGTAAGAAACCATAAAATCGAACTGTCATAAGCCAAAGTAATTCTAGTAAATCACTATACTATTCTTGAATTTTCTCCCTGTGGATTAAAGTGAAAATGTAAGGAAAACAGTCTTGCATTTCCCCATACATGTGATTTGTGAAGCAAATCACAATCTTAAATCTTTCAACTGTTACAAACCTCACCCTGTATAAATCTTACTTGGATTTCTTCTAAACCACAATAACCCACCAAGATATTCAGGGAAAGAGCTCATGATAGCGTTATATTCCGTCCAAAATCTTCATTTAGACACCACCAGAGATCCCTTCATGGACATAGAAAAATCTTAAACTGTCTCTATTTGCTTGTGCTTGCCTAAGGCATTAAGTCCAATCCACCATGTCGCACCTCAGTAACTCGACACAGACTAGAAAATTCTTACAGTCAGCTTCCCCAAGGGATTTGTTAAGTTTCACATTCATTTAGTTGTGCAGTTGGCCTGCTCAAATTGATAAACTTGTAGCTAAATTCTTTCTGCAGCAATGGGCTGTTGGGCTTATTTTTTATCACCAAGAGAATAAATATTGCAAAAGAAGCTGTTACTATGTGTTAGTGTTACCCATTAGTTTTTAACATAATTGAGCTTACATTCCAATTTCTCAGTAACTGATAAGTATTTATTTTGTGGATGTGGTTAAAAGGTGAAAGGGATTAAAAAGGGCTAATGCTGAAATATATTTTAGAGCAAAAAGAAGGAGGGCATTTTAATGTCTTAAATTGAGCAAAGAAATGAACCAAAAGTTATGAATAAAATTGTTATTTTTATTAGAATTCAAAAATTGCTATAATATATGCCTTATCCAAGGAAACTCTTTCATCTGTGCTCAACAAGGTACCTGACTGCAAAATGACTTAACAAAAATATACTGACTAGTTGGAACTCAAATTGTCAATATTGGTTTAGAAAAAAATGCTTCATTCTAGATTTTGATCCTCTTCTTACTATGGTTTTCAACTCCTAGACTTAAGCATCAACTCACTTTGCAACAATTTCCAACATCATGTGATTTCTCAGTCACATTGATCAAAGCTTGCCCCATACCATCTTCTTTCAAATGAATACAGATTTTAAAAAAGCAATGGACAACTTCAGTAGCATTTTGAAAATCCACTCTTATGTCATACCTGAGCTGCTATTTTAGATAGCATCAGTATATACTTATTAACTCTGTACTGTATAAACGTTGAAAGTCACATCAGTAAATTATGTTATTCATCTATGTCTTTTATGTCTATGTTTTTTCATCTTCAATGAATTTATATATTCAACAAATATGTCAAATATCTACCTTATACCAAGTGTCATTCTATACCCTACAAGAGTGATCACTATTTGCCCGCATGGATAACAACAGATGAACAAATAAATATCTATTTGCTGCAGAAAAGAAAAATAAGGAAATCAAAAGTGTCTAACACAAAGAAATTTACTTTACATAAGTTGACCAAGAAAACCCTTATGATAAGGTGACATTCAAGCAGAATCCTAAAGTAGTTTAGGATTGCAGTCATAAATTATTTGGATGAAGAGAATTCCAGACAAGTATAACAGCCAGAAAGAGAGATATATGATAAACCAAGTACAGTAAAATTTTCATTATAGATTTAAGTGGCTGATATATGAGTGCTTACTTTCAACTATCCTATATGTTGAAAATATTCACCTAAAATGTTGAAAAACATATAGCTTTTCACAAATCTGTTGACTATGGAATCCTTGTTCAATTGATCCACTCACAAAAATAGCCTAACTTACAGAGTTTGAATGACTTTCACAAGGTCACAAGCCCCAATAACAACAAAATTAGGACTGGATCACTGATCTCCTAACTGCAGTCAGAGCTCTTTCAAATATTTGATTTTGTCTGCATCCGAAAATCTGTTGTGACCTAAAACGGAACATCTACTGAATCAACACATTCCTTTCATTCAAATCATTAGGCATTTCTCATTTGTTACCATCAACATTATATTGACTGATAGCTATCAGATTTTGTGGAAGCCATTATCTCTCCTTTGCTCTCCAGGTGTTAACAAGTACTATCACTTACTTTAAGGACAGATGTTCCATAGCTTAAAAGTCTAACTGGAATCTTCTCTGCATTCAACCTTATCTAATTCTATAGGACACAGGATCCCTGCATTGTTAGTATGAATAAAGAAGGCACTTTGCTTTAATTTCATCTCTAACATTTTGTATTTGTCTGTTTTCAACTTGACAGAATCCGACATCCAACCATAAGAACCTCTTCCCTGAGTAATGTTTGATTTCTGTTCTCAGAAGCCATCAATGGCTCCCAATTGCCTCTTGAATCAAATGAAAACTCCTATCCAAATGATTATCTTCACACCTAAGTGCCTTCATCTCCATTCAATACGTTTATTCAGCAAGTATTTGTTGAGTAATCACTTTGTGCCTAGTTGTATGCTAGACCCTGTGGGAAATTATAAGATATATGACATAATCCTTGCCCTTATGGAGCTTAATAATCAATATGGGGAGGCAAAACATGAACACATTAAGCATTTTTATAGCAAAATGGGGCTGTATATGACTAAGTGGCCACAGGAATGTGGAACACACAAGTCAAAGATCATTAGAAGCCACTGTATTTGTGGAAGGCTTCATGAGTTACACATGACATGAGCTGTGATTTGCTCAAAAGCAGTGCAGAACAGCACATTCTCCAAAGGAAATTAATGTCTCCAGGGTGAAAATTAGCATCTTCAAAATCCAGGCACTAAGGTGGTCAATTGGCCTGGAGTAGAGTCATCTTGTGATTAGTAGTACAAAACAAGGCTGGAAAAGAGATAGAGGGACGATTACAATGATTCTTTAACTACAAATGAGGAAATCACACAAAAGGGAGGAAAAAGAACTACTGAATGAAAATGTAGCAAGATGAAAGTAATAACCTAGTAGCAACATTCAGGTTAGGATACAGGGAAGAAATTATCATACCAGTCCAATGGCTAGGAGATGAGCTCATTGATGAGTGTGAAGAGATGGACAAAGAGAAAACAAGTTTGAATAATTCTGAAGGTATACAGCTAATAAATAAGAGGTGAACAGTGACTCCCTAGTATTGTGTTATGACAACAAAAGATTGAAGAAATTGTTTATAAGAAAAGAAAAAAATCCAGGAAAGAAAGGGGCATTGAGGCTATGGTAGGGCATCCAAGCTAACTATACGAACTGAAAAGAACAAAATAAATTTCAGAAAAATAAGGATGTGATCTAGATTCAGAAGATACTAGCATGAAAGTGATAGCAAGGCACACCTTGGTGGAAGAGCAGTTAGATCTGCTGCCTCTGACTGAGTGTAGTCCACATATATCTCAAGGACATGGTTCTTGGTTTGGGTCCAGGGCCAGGGGAAGAAACAAAGATGTAAAACAAAATTTATATGAAAAAACTGCTTCTCCTCCTCTTTATTCCTGCCTGCTTGCTTACCTACCTTCATTCCTGCCTGTACCTTTCTTTTAATTTAAAAAAAAAAAAGTGGTGAGGATAGCAAGAGGATACTATATTTCACAAAACTCATATGCTTTTCCTCCTGGGTATGCACCTATATTGCCTTTCCTAGTCTCTGGCGCAGATGTGTAGCCACGTGACTGAGTTCTTGTCAGTGTAATGCATGCTGGGCCCGCACAGACTTCTCACAGATTATCCTCCGTTTTCTGTCCCCTTAACAAGAGACAGAATGAAAGACTCCTAGGGCCCAGAAAACTCCTAAAACAAGCCTAGATTGCTGAATACATAGAATAAAGACCCCCCCCACCCCCAACACACACACACACACACACACACACACACACACACACACGTAGATTTTTCCATAAGTTGCCTTTGCATTACACAGATATTTGGGATTGTTTGTTACAGAAGTTAGTCTATTCTTAGGTTTTCTTAAATAAATCTATGTCCTACAAAATTTCAGCTGTTCAAGCAAATCTTCTTGCCATATACAAATTGTCTGGCCTACCCTTTCTATTTTCTTTCATTATATTCATACTTCTTACAATGATTCCCCACACACTAATCCTTGCCAGTTCTGTCCTTAATATTTTTGCCTAAGTTTTACATCCTGTTTTAAAACAAGTCCTTACTTACCCCAGCTGACAATAGTCACTGCAATCATTTTCCCAACCCTACAGCACTTGAGTAAATATCTCTATCCATCTGTAACTGGTTATGACTATGTTTTTATGTTTATTTTATCTGTTATCATGTATCTCCATTTATATTTGTTCCATTAGATTATAAACTCAATATGAACAAAGATTGTGTTTCCTATTTCCTTTGTAATTTCCTACATGCCTCATATATTGCCCTACACTGTCAGTGCTTCATAAACTCAACTAATTGAAGTTTGAACTTCTACTCATATACTTGTACCAGATGTGAAACAACTCACAAGATCTGTGTCTATCACTTAAATGCACACACAGCCTTGCAGTGGCACCCTCACTTACCCAGCGTCATCAGAGAATGAGCTGGCTCACAGAGTAAATCTTGGCAATCAAATATAATGCAACACGGAAGAGCACAGTGGCTAAACAACACAGCACATTTAATCAGCACTGGAGCCTAAAATGCTGTCTAGTAAATGCATTTTGGCAATATTCATTAAAATAGGTCTCCCCTAGATATCTGGTCATAAAGAAGTTCAAAATGACCAAAGTTAATTTACACTTCTGACCGAGGCAACAACTGGTAGAAAAATATTTGAAGTCAGAGACTATAACACTCTTCAGACATTGTATGAGTCTACTGCCATCAACACAATCTTTAATGCTCAACTCTGATACATCTCCTCTATTACCTGCAGCAGAATGAGGGGATCCCTCCTTTATGATATTAGGTCATTTTGTATAAATGTCAGTTATAACATTCATCACACTAGGTGGCAACAACAAACTTTCCTGTCTACTTTCCCCCAACCACAACAAACACTTCAAGACAAGAATTAAATCTTACTCCTGCACAAAGGCCTAGAGTCAAATAGCAATTGTAGTATACTAAGCTGAATTGCTCATGATGTATTTTTTAAAAAACTGTAAGAAACAGAACCCCAAGCTTAATGAAAAAGGAACCAAGGAACAGCAAAACATACATCAACACATTTTCCCCAAAAAATACAGTTTTGGGACCATCTCTATAAAAATAAGGGGCTACATTAAAATAGTTTATCCTCCAAATTATCAAAGAGAATGGTTTCTTATATATACATATGGTTACCAAAAATAAAAACACTCCAGGATGGAAATACTCATCAAAATACATTCACAAAAATCATTTATAAAAACTCCCATTTAATTCCTGATAATGTCCCACATATAAATCAAAATAGAAGAAAATTCAACTGGATTTTTTACCACATTCTATAATTCAGTAATTGAAATTAAGATGCAAAAATCACTCCTTTAAAAAGAAAATTTAAAAGCCACCTTTGAATATGAACCGTGTATCTCAAACTGTATCTGACCTAAGGAGAACAAACATTAGAAAAGATGAAGTCAGTCCTGAAGGAGCATACGGTCTAATGAAGGAAGAGGCAGGGACATGAATGCACATAAAACGGAATATAACTCAGCCATTAAAAGGAATGAACCTTAATATTGTGCTAAGTGAAAGAAGCCACATACAGCATGATGCAGACTGTGAGCAGTCACACAATACTCAAGTGTCTAAGAAGGCATGCCCACCTCACTTGTTTACTTTTTTAACTGAAGAAACATTACTACTCCAGTATAATGGGGGGTGGAGAGAACTTAAAGAGTATACATATTCCTAATAAAAAAAAGAATAGAAAGCACTGGGCTAGAAAAAAAGCTATCTGTCATTCTATTTTGTAAAAATAATTTTAATTGGTTTTTGTAGACACTTCATACAAGTTCTGAGTTAATCTGAGACTGTAAATGCTAACACAATCTTCATTGCAACAAACTGTTAACACTTCTAGAGAGTCACAAAGTGAGAGCAAGGAGGGAAAGAAAGGAGTGCTGTTACCTGGGTATGCAGCAAGAGTAGGGAGCGTTTCAGAAAGAAATGCTATTTCTGCTCTTCCTCAAAGGATACTGTAGGGCTTTACCATGAAAGGAGCTAGGGAGCAACATAAGGCAAAGTGGAGAAAAATAAAGAATACAAAGTGTTTAGAGAAGAGCAATTATTCCTCGATGGGTGGGAAAGAAACTTGAGAGAAGGACTAGCAGGCCAGGAAATGAGAAGGTGGGTTGCTGCTAGATTGTGAGGGGTTTGTATAGGATGCTGAGCAGCCTGGAGCTCCATTCTGGACACAGGCTGCAGTCAAGTTCAGTGAGCTCTTTTTAAGTTGAGGTGAAATGTACGTACTACAAAATAAATCACTTTAATGTGAACAGTTCCATGGCGTTTAGCCATTGGCAATGAAGCAGGCAACCACCATCTTGATCTGGTTTCAAAATACTTTCACTCCTCCTAAAGGAAAAACTGTACCCATAAAGCAGTTGCTCCCCACTCTCTGCTTGCCCTGCGCCCAGTAACCAGCAATCTGTGTCCTGTCTTCATGGATTTACCTCTTCATATAAATGGAATAAAAAAATGGGACTTTAAGTGTGTGGCTTCTTTGATTCAGCACAACCTTGAGATTGATCTTTATTGATACAAGATCAATTCTTCACTCCTTTTGATGACTGAGCAATATTCCATTTTATGTGCATACTACTATTTATTTATCCATGCAACTGTTGGTGGACATTTAGGAAGTGTCCTTCTTTTAGCTAATGCAAATAGTGCTGCTATGAACATATGTGTGCTTATACTGTTTGTGTACCTTTCATGAATCTTTCAGGTAGACATACCTAGGAATTGCTGAGTAACCAAGAAAACACCAAGCTGTTTTCAGCAATGACTGATACACTTCCATTAGGGAAATTTTTCAAACAGATCATGATGTGGAAAAAAACCCAAGACAACTAAGAGGCTATTAATTTATCTAGATGAAAGATCATAGTGTCTGAGCTAGGACCAGGGTGATGGGAAATAGAAGAAGCAGGCAAAATGAAGAGCAAAAAAAGACAGAAATACCATGTAAGGAAAAGTGGTAACCCCTAGGTTTCTAGTTTGTGTCACCAGATAGATGGCTTCACTAATGAGGTTACAGAATATAAAGGAGTAAGTCTTTAGTCAAGGAAAAGAGTGAGAAGAGCTGACTTGGAATAGCTGAGCTCTCATCAAAGATATCCAATGGGCATCAGAAATTCTGGTCAAGGACTAAATTAGTGCCTCACTGTAGGTTTGGCAGTGATTAGCAGGATGGGCAATTGAAGGAAACATGCAGAAAAGGAAAGTTCCAAGATGAATTTGGAACAAGTGGAGAAAACAGTCATGGAAAGGAGTTTGGAAAATGTCCACATTTGAATGCAAGGTGAATAAAAACAGAGAATGAAAAGAAAGCAGAAGGAAAAATAAAAATAAAAATGAACTGTGGCTGAGACTACAAGAGCCAAAAACCAAGATTTAAATGGTCCTTATTGGTATCCCCTCCAGAAAGGTTAGTTCCCAATTCATGGTTGATTTCTCCTTGAGCAAAAGGGCTGAGCAGGTTGAGAGCATTCAGAACCACTATGTGCTGACAGCTGCCTGTGTCAGTGCCATTTATCATCGTTTGATTCCACAGAAGCTATGTATGGATATTATTTTCAACTTGCAAATGATAGTCTCAGGCTTGGAAGGGTTAAATAAATTGCCCAAAACTACACAGTAAGTGTCAGAACCAGGATTTGAACCTATACTCTTCTACTGTGCTCAGCTGCTGCCTGGTTTATTTTCCTAGTAAGACAGTCATCTTTCTTTCCTGTCTTCTTTATTACATTTTCCCAAGGGTTATCTGCTTCTTTAGTAAAATGATGACTGTTTCAAGGAGAGAACCTTGATTCAAGGAACACAAATGCTTAAATATTTAAAATATAAATACTAGAATGATTGTAATTTTAATTTAAGGCACTGATAACAACATCTTGTAAATTTTATCAAAGGTTAGCTTTTCTTACATGCAACTAAAAATTAAAACTTTTCATGGTGGAAAAATATTCTGTGCTCTAATCTATAATTTTTTTAATTTTAAGATACATTTAATTTTTGTAGTTTTGATGTATTACTTTTTTCTTTTGTTGAAAGAGAGGTCTGAGTTGTATTAAATAATCTTAACTCTTTGTCAACAGGATATTAATGTAATATCCTGGGATTCGGTTTGCAAGTGTCCGTTGTAATAGAGGTAAGAGTGAACCACCATAGAATCCCAGCAGTATTTACATTCCTCCCCAATCGTGTGCATTTAAATACAAATATAAGTACTTGCATATTTATGGTATTCATGGAATTCCTAATATGGTATTTTGAACAGAATAATAACTATCCCAGTCCATCATCCATACCTCCCTCTCCTTCCTCCCCAGAGAACACCCAGCCTCTCTCTCTATCACCTCTTTAACTTGGAGAACTCAAAGGTTACTATCTCTGCAAACTCGCTGGTTCCCTTTCCCTGGGGCAGAAGGTAATTAATTTGACTTAAAAATCCTCCTGTTCACATTTCTTCTGGGGTATGATAAGCTAAAATAATATTTATGTAAACAAAAGTACTTAATTAAACATAATATCTGATAATGTCAGAAGGAACTGGAATGCCACCATTTTATTAATCAAAATTTGACTATATCTATAAAACCATAAAGATACATCAGTCTTTTAAAAAGTCATAATATTTGAATTTTCAGATGCTTTTGTTTCTTTTACTAACTTAATCTTCATTCAAAATTTAAGTCAAGTTCAATGAAAAACTGAAGAGAATGATCAATTGACAGAGGAAAATAAAAGGACACAATCGGTCAGTGAAGACACTGTCTATCAAATGGAAAATTACCCACAGTTGAACAAATAAGTACGAAATGGCTAATAAATGGATCTTTTGTCACAGCTAACATAGTAATCAAATTCAGTAGCCAATTCTAGGTCCAAAACCTTCCCCCTTGGTGCATTTTCCCCTTAAATTCTCACCTCCTTACATCTCTTCATCCTACACAAAACAGATATTTGAATGCATCTAATTATATTTTCTTCTATTACATCTCACCTCCTTATGCTTCCTGACCCTACTCCTAGCCTTCTTCTTGAATTTTTTTTTTTTTCTTTTGGAGTCTCTTTGTTCTTCTGACTCAAATCTCTAAAAGTGGCCACTCACAAATCTACATCTGCATCCCCTTCCTCTTATACAAGCTCTGGTACTTTAAGTAATGATAGGCTATTCTGGTCATTGATATCACCATTATACAAAAGTTTGGAGTCATCTTTGACTTAATCCTTCCCTTCATCCTGAATTCAATCATATTATACATACGTCATAAAATTTTTCAGTAAGTATTATTCATTAATGTGTAGTACCTCTACATGAAGGCTTAACTTAGCTAATATCTTGATACCAGGCTCAGGAAATGTTAGCACTGCACAACCTAGCTCCATGCTTTCTCTTAGATGTCTAAAACAATAACTACAGCAACTTACCTGCTATGCTATCACAAGTCAGGGTCTATGACAAGTATGTTTTTGAGGCCAAGGACAGGTGATAAGCCAGCCTTTGCTGATTATCTCCCCAATTCTACATCCTCCTGTTCTGGGAGCTAAACAGGGGCATCCTCCAAATTTCAAGATAAAACCAACCTATAAAATATCTAGCATAACAACAACTAACGTCTGCGAGCATAAATAGGCAAAAATCATCTTAAAGAAATAAAATGATTTGCAAGTCCTATCAATTTCTGATTATTGCCGGATGACCTAAAAAAGATGATTCTAAAAAATGGGTTCCTTAACCCTAGATAATGCTTAGAACATAAGAGCCACAGTGACCAATGCTAGATGTGCCCTTCCAGGAACAAGACGTGGAGGAACAGCCTCAGTTACTTTGAGAAGACATTGAGGATTCAGGCGTACCATTAGCCTACAGTCCATGTGTAGATAACAGCACCAGACTCTCAGTCTCATTCATTCTACTCCCTCATTCTGAGTCTATGTCTACTGGGCACCTTCTGAGCGCAAGCTGATGTCCATTTCAGAAAATGGCAGTGTCTTCCTATGACAAGCATTACATCTATGTGATAGTATTTCTCACTGTAAATGAAAACTTTGGCATCCTGATTTTACCAGTTTCATGAATGTGGTTAATGGGACTATATCTGAGAGACATGGATCTGCGCTCTGAGTGCTGACATCACACTTCCAAGTTGGCTAAGTTTAGTGACAGGCCCTGTACCAACCAAATAATGACTAACTATGAGGCCCAAAGTACGGTCAAGTATTTTCTAACTAACCCTGAATGATATTTCATAATGCTGAATACAGAGAACAACGTTTATGATCCAACCAAATTGCTTGAATTTAGGATGCGAATTAGGTAGGACATGAATAATGCAAATTAAGAGATTCGAAGCAACTATCATTGAACAATTTTGCCATCTAGTCATTAAATAAATTATCTGTGTTATCTTAATAACTTTGGTGGACTAAATGGAAGGATTCTACTTATATTCAGTCTCCACTGACTTTGCAAGGATATAAACCAATACCTTGTACAGTTTTAAAGGAGGATATAACCAGTATTAAGGAAACTATGGCAGACGTACAAAAAACCATAAACCCATGCCACGTTTGTGGTCAAACATGTGGTCAAAGGGCCATATATTCCTCAACCTGAAAAATGTTATTCTACTATCAAAAAGAACTACAAGGTAATCTTAAAAGAAGACATTCCCTTTTGTGTCCAGATATCATCTTTCATGAGACTTAATTCTTCTGGAATTATAGTCCTACTAACTAGGTCAGGGTTCTAAGGAAACATCAAGAGTAGCAATCCTTAACACCAAATGATCACAAATGTACCTCTGTCAGGTCCTATAACTATCTTATACCTATTTCATTGATCCTGACAAGCCCCGAGTAATAAATCTTGCCAAGAACAAACTTTGACTATTAATGTATCAATTCTCCACATAACTTTGAAAAAACAATACTCACTTCTACTTTTCAAGTTTTTTTCTTGGTCACTTTTCTTCAAGTTTATTTCTCTCTCTGCTAGATTCAACCATTGATAACCTTCCATTATTATTAAGAAATTTTAAAAATCAAGGAAGAGAAAATAGTAGCACTCAGACCAATCAACTTTAAGTACAGGGTTATGTATAGTCACATTGCCTATTTAGAAGTTTTTAAACAACAATACTAATTGTATTTCCTACTTATTATTTTCACTTTGTAATAATTAAAATGTTTCCCATGATGCTTAATGGTTTTAAAATAATTACAAGTCAGTAACAGTCATTTAAAATATAACAGATTGATGATTAATCTATTTTCATATTCTGAAATAATCCACAAATATTTGAGTTTGTTCCATTTCACTTTCTAACGAGAGTCCTCATTCTCAAGACATTCAAAATGAGGTTCATCTTCTGGTAAAAATGTGTTCCTTTTCTTACATTCCCTGCTTAAAGGGGTCTAGTAGAAACACAATTCACTAAGTTATAACCCTTTGCTTATCTCTCCTTCTCTCTCACCTCTGACATCCATTCAGTTATTAATTTCTGTTTATTTTGCTTCCTATAATTCATCCCTACTCACACTGCTTCTGATCAGGGGCATCTCTTACTTGGAGGATTGCATAGCCTCAATGCCAGCACTCCTTCCTCTCATCTCACCTCCCACCTCTCCCCACTAATTATCATTCTATAATCCAAGTCTAGTCAGTTTACTCCCAAATTGATCCTCTGTGGCTCTTTCACTTTAATTCAATTCATATACACTGAGATAGGAAGTGTAAATAAAGTTTAAAATCCACGGCACAAAATACAAGTTTCAATGACTTATCATAGTTTTTTAGCCTCACTTCCTGTTATGTGACTATATGTATCCAGACACAACAGCCTACATAATTTTCACATGGTTTTTCTGCCTCTGTGGAGAGGATGTCCTTCTCCACTTTATCTACAGGCCTACTTACCTCCCATCCTTCAAGATGCAAAGAGTTCCCACACTCCCGAGCCTCTAAAATAAGTCTTGTGTCTCATCTGTGGAAACAGTTCATCCCTTACCTGCCTCTTGCACAGCCTACATTCACTAGTTGTGACTGCTGCTTTGCATGTGTGTTTCCAGCTCTGCTCTACCCCACATGCAGACTGGGAGCTCCTACACGGCAAGTATCATGTCAGTTTATCTGTGATTCCCAGCCTCCTGTTCAGTAGCAGTTACACACCAAATATATGCTGAATGACCAAATGACAGGAAAGGTTTCTACAGGAGCTAGGTCATGGGCTTCACAGATGGAGATATAGAAAAAAATAAATCTAAAGGAAAACATAAATTGAAAGGTCTTCTTGAAGGGAACAAATTAGGTATTTGAGAGATTAAGTAAACCCCTGAGAGGTTTTGGAGACTATAAGCCAAGTGACATCAAAGGTAGAACAATGAAGATAGCAAAAGAGATATGCATACAACTTTGCTATTGGTGCTGCTACTGTGGTTAGTAAGAGATAATACACCCCACTCATTTTATAAAACCAAATTCAACCTTGTCCCTCATAAGATAGTGTGTGTATTTATATGTATATGTATGCATATACACATGCACATAAGTATGTGTGTGTATATATATATGTAAGATTTTCTCATTCTTCTTATATAGTAACAGGCCAATCGAACACTTGAATCCAAAACAGGTTTATGAATTTTCAAGGTTGTTATACACTACTATATCTTAATCACTGTTAACATATGGATGTGACTGTATCTACACTATTGATAAATCAAGGAATTATCATATATATATGTGTATGTGCATATATATACACACACATAAATGTGTGTATATATATTTATTCATAAGGTGTATGATTAAAGAAAACTGTCCTATGAGTCTATGTTTGATCAAGGTCTGCCGTGGATAAGCAGAAAAGATAGTCTTATAGAGCAAAAGAATATTTTTTTAAGTTAAATGATCACCAGATTAACTATGCCAAATGTTCAACTAAGAATTTTTCCCATTGCTTTAAAGTATCCTAACTAGTTTAAGGAGCTATAAATTTCCCAAATACTTTCCAATGTACCTACAAAAATATAAGTATATTCTTATTGTAAAGAAATTAATTAGCAGAAAAATCTATTTGAAGTAAACTCAGAATCAGAGACTACTGAGGACTATTGTCTTCAGTCCACAGTTCAATTGGAAAACCTATACAGAAGTTTATCACTGTTATTTGTTTTACTTTCTGCATTTATATGCTTACCTCATTTTGCTCTATTAAGGCAGCTACAATCTTCCCCCAAGAAAAAGCCATTAGTGAGAGCAGAGCCAAGATATGAATCAAGTGAAAGGTCTGTCCAGTACCATCATTTTCTTGTCATTTCTAAAGGTTCAATTTCCCAAAAGCACATAGAAAAAAATGGATGAAAGTTGCCTTTTGTCAACCTCAGTCATCTCTGAAACTTCAAGGCCTTGTTAAACACGCAAACTCTTCCTTTCCACAGACTCCCTGTTCCGGCTGAAGAGGCACACGCACTTGGAACTGCCACAGGAGAGAGGTAGGCCTACATGACCCAGTCATCTCCTTCCTCGGTTCTTCCTGTCCTTGAAACTTAATGTTTTCCTCTCTGTGCAGTCAGAAATTCTTTGATCCATGAATACTTTACTGGGTGTAAACAGTTTTCACATCTATTACATAATAACTGCTCAAGTCACTGAATGAGGAGGCCACGAGATATGGGTGCCTCTGAACTTGACAGCTATTGTAAGGAAACCTAAACCTACACCAGAGTCAAAGTACTCAAGTCCAAGAAAGGGACAACTTAAGAACAACCAACCACAAATAGCCAGCAAGGCTTTCCCAAAATAAGGTAACCGTTTAAGCCATAGTCAATCAAATAATTACTTTGCTTGAGTTCTTCTGTATCAAACTTGCCCCCTAACTCCTTTGGTTTGGCAGCGCCAGAGTAGGAATAAAGTATGTTAAAAAAAAAACTCTGGAAAATTTTAATACACTCAGTTTACCTTTTAACATGATTAATACTTTAAGTCATAATTTAACAGAATTCTAATACATAGAGAATAAAATTCTTAAGTATATAAGTAACAAATCATCAAACCAATGACTTTTAATCTTGAATATTTTACATATTGGTGTTTTGATGTATTTTATTGACATTGTGCTTGTGAAAACTTTATCTAGAACTTCCATGTTTTTCTATTGATATAGATAAAACTTAGAGGAAATTAATAAAAACTTTATCTATAAAGATACTGACAGTAAGATTTTTTTTTTAAAGAAAATGTGTTTCTTTCCTATGTTGAACCATGACAAAATGTTTTTTTATTTTAATTAATATGTACTTTATCCACATATAGGACAGTTCATGAAAATACTCAGAAAAACAAAATAAAATCATGTCTTACACACCATCATTTAATAATTAGTCTTGACACTCATAAAACTTTGTCTAAAACCGAAGTAAAGACAGTGTTTTAAATGCGCAGTTTTAAGTTTGTAATTTTTATAAAATTTACAGCCTTATGCTGGTCTGTTGTTATTGTTATCACTTGTTTTTTAAAGACCACAGGACATTCTCTGAAGAAAAACACTACATTACTAATGTTCAAAATCCAATTTTAAGATGTTTCTGATCACTGGAAAGGATAACAACAAGATTTTATGAAAGTCCTAACTTCTCTCTCAGGGGTCAACTTAATTTTTTAATCCATTCTGAAAAAAATGTAACATTCTTTCAAGCAGCTGATGCTTTTAAACATGCTGGCCTGGGCTGAGCATTCCTTCATCCTGATGTCATGTACCAGTATTTGTCTCAGAAGACATCTTTTGTAGTTGTACCCAAAAGGCAAAAGAAATCAGAGCTGTGAACAAGGAGAGAGGGGGAAAGGAGGAAAATTGTTCAGACTAATTCACTAGAAAGAATTCTAACACAAACCTCTATATTTTTAGTCACTCAAGATGCACACTTTAAAATAAAGCCTTCTGACTTTTATAAGGTATTGTGCTTACTTTCACACTATTGGTTTTAAAACTACCCTCTGCTTTATGGTAATGTGTCACAGGGAAGTTAGCTATAGTTTCATGAAAGACGTTTTCATCCCTGACTGGCATCTTCTCAATAGCTGGGGCCCAGGCACACCGCGCTCTTCCCGGCAAGGCCCTCTGCACTGAAACAGAGCAGCATTCATAACTTATTCTCAGCACCGTGGGGCAGCTCCACAGAAAAGCTTCTCCAACCTAAAGGGTTACATCACTGAAAAGTCTTCCACTTGGCCTAGGTGAAAAACATGAATGCATGCTTCATTCATTTCTCCACCTTAAAAAAAATAAAATAAAATCATATCCACCATCCTAAGCTAAAGAAAGGCCCTGCATTCCCACAGCTCAGCTCAATCAAAGCTTTGATACTGCCCTTATTGAATCACATGCAGAGGGACCACTAACTTTCTAACTGCACTAACCTTCAAAATCACTTTTTACAACTTGTGCCACTATCAAAAATGCCTAATGAGATAACAAAAATAACAAAATGTGAATGGAAAAGTCTGATTGATGGCCCTGAGGTTTAGATCACATTTTAAAAATAAACTTGACATACAGTATTGGAACCAAAAACCTCACCCTCACCTCTGACGTCAACACACATTCACCAGTACACACAGAGGTTTCCCTTTCTTTTTTCTTTCTCTGTACCCACCCTGAGGGCCAAAGGAAACCAGCTGCACCCAAATCTTGACAGTGTGTCAAAGATCCATGATATTTTTGGAAGGTAAGTTGCCTGCAAAATATTTTAAATGAAAGAGAACACAATTTCGTTCCTCCTCGTCAGAATCTGCCTTTTACTGCTGAACCATGAGTGGTATGAGAACATTTACATCTCATTCTCAAAACGCAGGTAACATATTCACACTTGGAAAAAGGAAAAACAACACTGCTCATATTTTTTCCTCAAAATCATACAAATGAGAGAGGGTAGTATAAAGCTAGTGCTTCAGCCATGGTTTATAAAATGATGTAAAACATCCAAAATCACAGCTGCACACACACTGTGGGAGGGACGCACAGCGTCCTCTGGCGCAGAGCTCAGAGTCCTCACTGTGGCATCCATGTGGACTTCAGGGCTGCAGGGACAATGACAGCCCCTCCATCCCTTACTATGTGTGTCTGAATGACAAGGGAAAGCCACGTCAATTATGAAGAATCGTGGACCTTATGACTAACGACTCACTCAAAGCCATTTATATCCTTGATCGTGTAAATCCATCCTCGCTCACCAACCCATGACATGATAGAACTTTATAGCTTCTTCTAAGCTATTTCCGTGCATTATGGAGAATCAATCCGCTGCCATCCATGTTCAGAATCTAAAACCTAAACATCCCCATGAAATGCACACAGAATTCAACTCTTGCCACTCCTATAAGACTTAAATCTTTTTCCTGCCTTCCTTTTCCTTCCATGACGTATCCTTTCTTATGATTCTGTTGGATGGTTCGGTGGGGATAGAAGGGTTTGCTTTTCAAACCATAATCCCTATCTGACACACATGGGAAAAAAGTGTCTTTCCCAGAAAGTCTACACTGAGAATTCCAAAAGCAGCTCAATTCCTTGACCAAACACAACATGTATTTTGGATAAACTCTTCACCAAAAAGAAAAAAACAAAAACAAACCCAAAACATGATAAGCGTTATTTCTTAAAAGTCTCAATTCGTACAGGAACAGTCTAACAAGGTAGACTTTTCATAACCAAACAGCCCCTCATTGTGCTACACGTGTAATGTATATTGCGCTTTGTCCATTTCTGACTTGTGAAAATATTCAATAGCTCTAGACTGAGTGGTCGTACCTCTCTCCTCCAAGCCCATCTAGAGTATTCCCTTCTTTGCTTCCCGTTTTCTTTATTTATTATTTGCTTATTTATCTAAATGTGTCTATAAAGATATGCTGAGATATGTTACACCATGCCCAGCTGCTCCTTTATAAATACCAAGTAAAAACCATTATCATAATTTTAAAATCTATATCTATTTTTCCTTTATGAGAGAATGGATATAGTTTTCCCATTCAATTCCTTATTGCTTTATGCACATTACACCCAGGACTTAACTGACTGACAAGGGGGACATCAAGTCACAAAATTTCCCTTGATACAACCGTCCTTAACAATTAAAATCAGACACCGAACTTTCAGACCACAGAATAACTGAACTGGAGCTGCAGACCTGGTAGCCACTCCTCCAGAAACTCTTCTAGAAGACAGTGCACAAATTCACAGAAATCCACATGACTACGGATAATTAACGTCAACCATTTCCACCCTACAAAAGAAAATAGAGCTTCTGTTGAGAACGAACAATAAAGACATTATTGCGGCCCCACTGTCTTTATCTGAAGCAGTTCCCATCTCGAAAAAGTCTGTGCAAACAACACCGTTCCAGCTACCTCAGTGCATCCTGTTTACTGATACTCATGTTGGAGGGAATGATTTGTAAATACCAGAAGAAAATACAAAACTGCTTTAAATGTTTTTCCCATTTGAAATCAAGTGCGTGCGCAGACGCGCGCACACACACACACACACACACACTCACACCCTTAGTGAGAAAAGAAACATAAGCATTTAGATCGTATTCAGCTTATATGATCACATCTCCAAAGACTGAAGAAAACAAATGCTGATGAAAGTACACGAGATTCTGTTTTACAGTTCATCTCTTTTTTTGGTATTTAGTTAACCCTTTTTCAGCATTTCACCTTAGAAAAGCACTAAAAAAGTGGCAAGATTTCTTTAAGTGTATCATTCCAATCCAAGTGGGAACTGAAGAACACGATGAGAAAGGATCCTCAATCTTCTTATAACTCTATAAAAAAATCCTAAGATATAGCAGGGATGAAAAAAATAAGATTGAGCCATTAAAATACAGGCTAGGGTAATATATAAACAATATGCAACTCACTTTTAGAATATGGGATAAGATATAACGTGATGAACATACTGAATGCAATCAATTAGACATTTCGAACACTGTATTAAACAAATAATCTTCTTTATAATACTCAATAATTCTATTTTATCCAAAAAGCTTTGATAAAGTACATAAATATAGCACAGTATCACTAATTCATATCCATTACTGGAGAAAAAGGAAACCCAAAACATATCACAAATCTTCAGCCAAAAATTAGAATGTACAGTATTTGGCAAGGAATTCTGGAATGAATACCAGATTATATTTATTTTCATTTATAAAAGGAAATTTCACATTTAAAATTATTGTTGGAAGAACAAACTTAAGTAAAAACCTACCATGCCAGATGAAAGTATATATTCCAGAAATGAATGATTTTATATAAAGTGCCTGCCCCCTAAATATTGGAAATAAAAGCAAGTCATTTAATCTAATAAATCAGTCCATCCTTATAAAGCAGATATACATAAACAATGTAGTCAAGTAAGGACTGAGGGAATTTTCATAAGAAAAATATAAAACTTCACAAGACAAAATTTTTCAGCTATGTAAACCCTAACCATTCTAAGAAAACCAAGACTCGGGGAATTTGTCTTTGATGGAGACTATATTCACTATAATTACTAGTTGGGGAAAATGAAAATCTTCCTCAATACTTTATGTAATAGTAATACGCTACTCAAACACCTACAGTGCTGTATGTTGAATTTTTTCTTTGCTAATTACACCTAAAATAAATTTTGCCTCATCTTCACTTAAGGTAACTTTTAATTATATATCATGCTACAACTTAGACTGGACATACCAGACATATTTTATCCCTGGTCTGGCCTCAAACTTTAAAATCACCACTATTTATTACAGAATAATATATGAAAGCTATCAGGGTACCCACAATCTTTCTTTCCGCCCAAGTTTTAACTCTGCCTCCACTATCTGTGTGATACTAGCAGGTGGGACAATTGAGTGAATATGGTTTCACTTTCTATCTTTTCCTTGATCCTACAGTTAGCAGTAAAACGCTCAGTGATTAGCCATATAATGAAGTGGACAGATGCAAGGGGCCAAACAAAAGACAAATGAATAAAATTTAGAAACTACTTTGAAATACAATTAGTTCCTAATCATATACAGAAACAGTTGTTTTAAATACTGCCAAGTCTTGAGCATATAGCTGAAGTAAGAGCAGGAGCTGAGAAGTTAATTATTTAAGAAGAACACACAGAGAAAGGCATTATTTTAAAAGGTATCCTATTTCAGAATTTGAGGTGCCAGGTTGATATCTTGAGAGAAGAACACCAGGGAGTTGGAAAATAAAAGGAGAAACTGAGGTGAGATGTGTGTGCAGAGGTAAATGCAAAGAGACATGAGCAGAAAGCTGCTATTTGACACCCTAGGAAAGGATGAGGTCATCTAGGGAAAAAGTGTAAACAGAAGGGAAAGAGACCTGGGATTATTTGCATTTAGGTAATTAAGACTTGAGTAGGCTTTGGTTCTGCCCATCAACACCTCTGCTGCTGGGGCTGTTACTACCACCCTGACCAAGAAGTGAAGTTAGAGTTTAATGCTGTTAAGAAGACCCAGAAAACATCTCTGTGGCATCTTAAGGGAGTCCTTTTGGGCCTGAAAAAAAAAGCTCAACAAAGATTTATTTTTAAATAGTCACCTTTCTGAGTATTTTTCTAATCAAAAGAACATGATTTTTTTCAATAAGGATAAACAAAGTTGGAACATTTTAATGTAACACATAATTTATATAGCACCTCAGCAAATCATTTATTGCAGAGAGACATACCTATGCTTAATATGTACCCAGTTAAAAATAATTAAAGGGCTGCCACATTTCACCTCAGAGGTGGGTTCATTTCCATATTGGACTCAAAGATCACTTTCTATAAAGTAGTCTCAAGATGCATGTTCCATTTACAAAAGCTCTTCAGATGAAAGATGTTTTTGCAAATGCAAAATATGAATTATTGTCATCATCATCATTTTTATTGTGCTAGACATGTGAATGAATTTTGCATCTGCTGGCTGTACGTTTTACCACAGCAGGGTGGCTGGGTTAAAATCTAAATTCCTCAAGTAATACTAGAATACTTTGAACCATAGTGACATCCAAGCAGGATAATGATTTTCTGATGAAGTGTTCAGCTCCTCCGTGGTAGGAGGAAAAACACCAAACCTGGAACCTGGTACAAACCCACTACTAACTCCTGGCTGAAAGTGGATAACAAATGGCTGCAGGCATTTCTTAGTTCTCTTGTATGAACCTCTGACAGCAAGAACCACTACAGGCCACAGTGCTGAGGAGCCTAACAATTTGAAAGATAAATGTGTGTATATATAAATATATATATACACATATATACATTGCTAAAAAATTAAATTGAAATACTATTTTCTAAATACTTTCCACAACATAAGTGGCCTGTATCTTCTTTTAAGACAGAGTATCGGTTTATTTCAAATTTAGAGATACTGGCCTCGATTCAAATTCATGGCAGTTATAGAAACCAATGTTCCGTGCCTTGATTCAGGTGGCAAGCATTAAATCTTTTTCCGGCTGTCATGCAACAACAACTTTAATACAAATTAGCACTGCCAAACTCAGTTTCCTGGGCTCAGAGGTCCTTGATGCTACTCCGTGAATTTTATTCAGACTTTCACATAAACTGTACTCTTTTGAAATAGTAGCAACTGAGAAGAAAACCCTAAATAAAAATATAATTTAATTATTCCCAATTCAGTATTCTAATGTACAACTCACTACCAAAAAATTAATAATCTCTTTTATGTTATTTTGATGAATGTAAAACTTAATCATTATGGCATACAGGAGAATGTTCTTAAATGTAAATTCTATTTCTATCACTGTAGTTCTCCCTTCAAGCTGTTTATATTGAACAGAGACCCGTCAATCCATACCAAAGTCAAAAATACAGTCCTTGTGTTAGCATCTCATGGTTTCTGACTCAAATCTGTACAAAGTTCACAACCATGGGAACAGCAGACCAAAACAAGAAAGCCACCTTTTCTCGCCAGTAGGAAAACCCAAATAACTTTGAACCTGACACCGTACACAATTTTGGGATGACTACAAGCAAGGAAAGACCTGTCAGAAAAACAGTAATTCAGGCTAGGAATGGATTCTCCTTTTTCATCAAATTGGGTTTCAATTAAGAAAGCCCAGGGGAAAACATAGTGATAAAGTAGTTAGTTTTTGCTTCCAGGTCTCTTAATGTGATAGGTTCAAAATCAAGACTCGCTGGTAAAACACTGACTCACAGTAAGTCTATTTAGCTACTTTAGAACTGACATAATAATATGTCATTTCTTTCCTTAAAATGTTTCTGACAAATCAATTAGCATTTATTCTAAAATAAACTGACTTGCTAATTTAGTGACTCTTTTTACCTAATAATCATTTCAAAGGCTATAAAATGGGCAATGTAACACAAAAAGACCTCATTCCAAATTTTAGCTATGTAGTTTTACTCTTTCTTGACATGAGAAGTCCAGGATGCAAAATTTTCAGACTGAAAAAATAATCTGAATTTGAAGCAAAAATAATTTTGGGGAAAATGTGATTTGCTCAAATATTTGTTCCACCATGATGCATTTAAATCCCTAGCTAGATGAAATTATCCTAGGGTGCCTTGCTATAGTGTAGCCCTCAGGCTCAAAGAAAGATGCCACACACACAAAAGGCTATCTATATATGCGATCATTTTCAAGAGCCTTAGAGATTATAAAGGAGAGTACATCAGACAGATCTGGTTGCTTACTACTTATATGACCTTTGACCAAAAACTTTACTCCAAGTCCTAGTGTTCAAAACTGTAAAATGAAAACAATGGTTCCTACCATCAAGAGACATTTGCAAAATGAAATGAGGTAATGTATCGGATTCAGGGATGCATGTAATATGCACTAAGTAACTGTTAGTTCTGAATCTCAGCAATCACTGAAGTGGGCATTTTATAGTATCCTCATTTTCTGGAATAAAAAACTGGAACTCAGAGTTTAATTAGTTTGTTTGAGGGCACATGTTTTAAGTGGCAGATCCAAGAGTGATGTTTCAGAGGCAAGTAACAATAAGCAGAAAAATAGTGTTATAGAGGACATTTATTGTATGCCTACATTGTGACAGGCACTCTACTAAGCTCTTTTAAGATGCTACCCATTGAAATCTTCTTAAGGACTTCCTAAGATTCACACTATTATTCTCAGTCTTTGAAGAGGAAGGTAGGCAGGCAGGAATGAAAGCCAGGCAGTAGGCAAGAAAGAAGAGAGGAGAAAGAAGCATTTCATTTATTTAGTTGTTCATTTTTTTTCTCCCTGGTCCTGGTCCTATGACCCAGGAATGGACTTAACACCTGAGCCAACAGGGCATGCCAAAATTATATCCATTTTATAGATAATGAAAACTGAGCTAAAGTTAGTTGAGCTAATCACTCAGTAATTATTTATCAAATAATTATGATGTCTCAGGGATAAGAAATATAAAAGAACAGGAGTTCTTACTTCTCAACTTCCAAAGTCACCTATACAATCTTAAAAGGTTCTCACCTTAGAACTGAAGGACATTTTAATCTAAAATAAGATAGTCATCATCTACCACTTTGTAGGAAAAAATCAGAAATCAATTACTTGAAGTCCTTTTCCAACTAATCTACCCAACATTTCTCTAGTACATAAATCACTTATAATTTCCATTTTATAGAGGAGTAAACTGAAAGAGAAATATTAACATTCTTAGATTTATGTATTTTAAAAAATGTTTCAAAAGTGAAACTAGAATGTTTCTGAGAGAATGGAACCCACATAACTGGTGAGTCCCTCCAGTGTCACAGGTGTTTTTCTCCAACGAGATCTGGAAGACCCTCCTTCCACCCAGCATCCTAGCACCCAGATCTACACATCAAGATGTACACACATTTTAACTCCATGACCCTTTCCAACTTCCTGTATCTGAAACAGAAGCTCCCACCCAGTACCAACACTTTGCACAATTCTAGGGGGCACCAAGCATATAGAATGCAAGGGAAATAATGCGCTATGAGTTGTACAAGACATGACTCTGAGTTGTATATTTGGGCTTCTCTTTGGGGATAGGGTAAGACATGTATGTTATCCCCAAAGTAGTCTGCCCTCACTCCAACTCCCCAACTCCCAATCCTACAAAAGAGCCAATCCCTCCAGCACAAGATGAAAGTATATATTAAATATGAATGTGTGTCTGTGTGTGTATATATGTAAGTGTGGATGTCTGTATGTACACACATACCTTTCTAAAGAAGAAAGGCTTTGCACATCTGGAATCCTTCCTCTTTTCAACATACTGAGAAAATACTGGCAAGTTTTATCATCTCCCCTAAGTCTCTATTTCTTCATCTATAATATGGAATAATAACAGTATCTCCATGTCATATTATTATTGTTAAGATTAAATTAGATAATAAAATGCCTAACACAGTGCCTGACACAGATGGTCTCAATAAATATCAGTAGCGATTAGTTATATTATCATTTTAGTTCCAATTTTACCAACCCTCTCCAGTTTACCCAGACCAATTCAATAATACTTCTGAAAAATACCAGGAAAATTAGTATTAAAGGAAGACATAAAATTTTTCAATGAGACCCCAAAATAGATTTTGATATCTTCAGACACTGCCTATTTTGTGTGTCTACTAAAAGAATGACAATATTGAGAGTAACTACTAAAGCCAGAAATTTTATGTTTTTCTATTCTATTGACAATTCAGTTGAATAAATAGAGTAGCTTTGTGTGTGTGTGTGTGTGTGTGTGTGTGTGTGTGTGTGTGTGTGCATGTCAGAGATAAAATTTGTAAAAAAAGTGATAATGATCTTACGTCTAGAAATGCCAATTAGAGAAACCTGGGATAGAAAAACACAGAATCTTTGGATCCTACAATCTGTTTTAAAACATAAAAATAAGAGGAAGCAAAATATCTTAATGTCAACTCCTCATAAAGCAAATCAAAAGTTTAACCTAATAGATTATATTCATAATTATGATGACAATTATTGTATTTAGTTGTCATATTCTAAAAAATATCTGTTAAAATATAATTTTACACAGTAAAACATTGTGCCTTTTTTTAACCTTGAAGAGATATTCTTGATAGGAAAGAGTCCTCTGAGAACAGAAGAGAAGTGACTAAATAAAGATTTAAAGACAAAGAGTCTTTAAATTTGAGTCTCTGGAACATCCACATTTACACAAACCCTTTCTTGAGTTAGTGTCTGTTCTAACTAGACAGCAAGTTCTACAATGTTGAAGATACTGCTATACAACCTGGTAGATTGAAGTTACCTTAATTCTTTTCTTCTGATTCCTCAAGTAGGGATTTGTTTAAATAAAAGTGTTAAATCAGATCATTAACCTTAGTATACAGATATATCTACCTGACAAAAAATGCAAAGCCCTTTCCTCCTCCCAATCTTTAGCTATACTCTGTGTGTATGTATCTACTAATAAAAGACACATTGACTAATGTCAATATCTAAATGAAAAGCAGTGAAAGAATAATAAATTCTTGCAAAGAGCAGGAAGGAGGTATGGATTCAGGACTTGTAAATCATATAAAGCAGTGATCTCCAAATTTCCTTAATCATGCACCATTGTCAGTAAAACATTTTCTATAGACCTTGAATATGTATGCACCTATTTTTAAATTATCAATATGTTTAACTATACTAACAGTATATACATTACAAAACATTTTTTAAAAGGTAAAGTTGAAAAGTGAAAATTGAGACAAGATTCAGTATTTCTTTCTAAACCAAAATGGGTCTTCCTGCAAACCATCTGGACTGAGACATCTATTTTGGAGAAGCCTGGTTTTAGAGATCAAGAGCAGGTGAGACACAAGAAGACTTAATGTGAGAGCTGTCTTCTTAACTGCACCTCCCACCTCACGTATTATGTACATTAATGTTTCTTAAAGTGGAATCCAGGCGTCACCAATTACAGAATTATCTAGGGCACCCATACATACCAGCCCCGCTTTCTGCCTGATTTCACAGTAGGCCTGTAAGTCTTCAGGTTTAGCAAGTTCCCAGAGGGACTTTTACGCACACTAATATTAGAAAGCACCGATGTTCACCAACCATCAGGAGCAACTTTTTGCTTCTTCAGGGTTGCGGTTTATGCACACACTAACAACAGCAGAAATGGGGGAAAAAACTCCAAGGAAGAAAAATCACCTTTAAGAGGTAGAAAACCTGTTGAAAATGCAGAGCTGCTTTTTTATTTTGCTCTGTTAACTAAAGGAGCTATCAGTCTTCTATGATCTGTTGCATGTCTAGACTTCATACTCCTCTATCAAAAATATTATAAGTTAAAAAAATTAAAACTGACAAAAATGTAATAGAACACAGTGAATACTTTATTCCATCAGTGGTACAGTAATTTAAAGATAGTAAAGATGCTTCTTTATAAATATCCTCTATTGACAGTATCAACAAAGGTGACCAAAATCACTTCAAAAAAAAAATACTGGGAATAATATTTCCTATTTCACTCAACTTGTCTCCCCACAAAACACTCAGCACCATAAGGAACAATCAGAAGAGCCAGTTTAATATTTGCTGAATGAATATACTAATAGAGGATAACCTCTGTTGTCATTTATATAATAGTCGAACTCATAAATGTCCTCATGCAAATGGCTCCTCTATAGATTCTCCTCCTATACTCTATCTCTGTATTCCATTCACTCATTCCTTCCTTAATATTAATCTATCAATCTATGAGTAAGGCAATAAACTATGTTCCAAAGAAGAAATATTCCATTTTATATAGTTCTTAACTTCAAATAAAGTAAATTATTGTATAAAATAAAAATATGTTCACTTAAGTTATGCCCTGAGGCCAATTTCAGAAGTCTGCACTTAAAAGTGTTACTGAATCTAGAAATTCCTGCTATAGAAATGACATTCAAAATTCAACAAATACTTGTAAGACTATGAAAAGATTTGCAAGCTATTCCAAACTTATAAATTAAGTTCTAAAAAGTACATTTTATAGGTAACTTGCAATCTTTTCAAACAAGCAACTTTTTTGATTGTGTATAGGTGTCTTATTAGCCCCAGATGACTGTTTAACCTTATACTGACAGAATTATAAACCAACTATTCCCAGTATGAGCAGTAAATCAGTGAAAGGGGAAATCTAACACACAATTTTAAAGAGACAGCAATTCCTCTCCATACTATGCCTTATTTGGGACTGGATTTAGCAAAAGGCAAAAATTTCAACAGGTGAATGGATTCTTAGAATCTTTCCTTCTTTCGAGGCTTCTCTTTCCTAGCTACCAAATTAAAAATGCCTTTTTCAAATCTTAATAACTACTCTCCTTCCTGTATCACAGAAGGGTTCCCCACCACCACCACCAATGCCACCAAAACCATTTCCATTGCCATATTACCAATCCAAGTAAAATTCTATCAATCAGATATAAGAGGGAAAGGTGATACAATCAATGTATTTGCAAGGGTGCTTTCTGGAAGTAGCTACCAAGTAACAGAATGTTGCAGCCCTACTACAGCTATAACCTTGGAGGTTCCATCCCACTAAGGTGAGCAGTTCCGGCAAAGCAGAGTAACAGTTTATCGTGGTTTGGATAAGGCTTTGTTGTGAGCCAATGATTCTAAAATGAGTTATCTTTGAGTGTAGGCTAATCTATTCTGATCCTCTCACTTATTTTAACAATTCCCCACTCCTGAAGGACCTTTCTAAAACTTCATTTAGTGTGAGGTATGAAGGATCTACAATGAAAAAGTGTGGTTTTCTACCCTTTTTCCTGCAGTAGACATAGCAGAGATTTATGTAAGAGAGAGGGAGCAATGGGCGAACAGGGGCAAGTTCCTGAATTTATTATGGGTCGTTTGAAATTTGGCAACCCTCTGTACTTATGGGACTGAAGGCTTTAATCAAAAACAAAAACAGAATTACGTGGATTTTAACTGAACTGGTCTTTCCTGCTTTGAAACTTTCTTCCCAAGTTTATAAAATATTTTTTATTAATATTCAAATATCTCAGTGTGTTTTAAAATCTTAGTCCTGACTATTGTAAGTGCCACTTAGAGTTTTAATTTCATCTCTCATTCAACCTCTGTGCTGGTATCTATTTGCTCGTCTCAATTAATCTAATTAGTAACAGATTTCTTTTCTACTTATTAGTTATAAGAGGCAATCTCACCTGACATTCTTTTCTGAATTATCACAGAGCAGCAAAAACAAATTAACATTTTCTTTAGAAATGTTTCTGAAAATAAGCATTTTTTTGTCTTCTCATCTACTAATCCTACAATCTACCATTCATTTCTCATCAACAGGCTAGGATTTTTTCAACTAGTCAACAAAGCTAATATTAATCTTATTTTACAGATTTAAAAAATGAACTTCAGGTGTACCCTGGTAAAGCAGTAGTTAGGTCAATCACCTTGGAAGGAATGGGGAACAACCAGGGTGGACAACTAAATAAAAATAAAGATCCTTCTTATTCCTCTCTCTTTCAGACTGCATCTTTTCTGAGAGAGAGAGAGAGAGAGAGAGAGAGAGAGAGAGAGAGAGAGAGAGAGAGAGAGAGAGAGAGAAACAGAGAGAGATTCAGAAGTGGCATCATGGGAAACAGGAAAGCCGACAATCAAATCCAGTACACTTCTTAGTTGGTTTTTCAGTCTGATCTAAGGAATTCCATTTGAACAAGTTTAATTTAACAAAATAATCACCAAGTACCATTCAAGGTAAGATGAGGATTCAGATTTTTTTTAAACTATAACTTTTGTGGCATAATATGGGCAGTATCTCCTCATACAAACTTTGGGATATGATCAGTACATTTTTTACAGTTCTGTTACATTTTACAAGTTGTGTTACCTTCTAAGATAAGGTTCTAAAAGTCTGCGACTTCCACTTAGGGGATGTTCTTTCTCCCTCTCCCCACCACATCCCGTTTTTCTCTCTCTCCTTCCCTCTATCCCTTCTTCCTTACCTCTTCCTCCCTCCCTTTTCTTCCTTCCCTCTCTCATTTGCCCTCTCCCTCCCCCTTCTTACCACACTCCCTCTTTCTTTTCCTCCCTCCTTCTCTCCCAAGCCTCATTCTCCCTCCCTCTCTCACCTACTCTGACTGAGAGGTCTGCCAACAATCAAATGAGCTGGGCCATCCTGAAAACAAAACCCTAAACCAAGTAGGACTGCAATTTCATGAGACCCTAAAGGAGAACCACTCCCTCCCCACTACTCAAGCCCCCAAATACTACAAGATTCCTGTCCCTCAGAAATGTGTTAGATAATAAATGTTATGATTACACAGATATAGTATAAAAAGGAATGTGACTTCAAACTTGGAAATGTCTGATTATTAAACTTTTATCATATTAAAAAAATAATCTCTAATTATATTCCGAATATAAAAAATGGTAAATTCAGTCACATAATGTTTTTATATTTATAACACCAATCTGTATCATCTTGAGAATCTTGAATATCAATGGTTCCAATCAAAACATATTATGAACATTTATATTAAAACATCCTTATTAAGAATTGTTTAAAAATACTGTTTTATTAAGACTTTCAAAATTGCCATTTCTTTACGCTTCTCTAATTACATCTTTTAAAATATAGAAATTCTCTGGCAGAATAAATAGGCTATCTGATTTACAATAGATGCTGCCATTAAATCTTCAAAATTTCCTCTACTCGCATAGAATTTTAAATGTCATCACAGATATATTTCTTTCTCTTCCATTTCCAGCATACTATATGTACATCTAAAAATGTATTTTTTAAATTAAAGAAATGTTCAAAATAATGAGGGGGAAGTTCGGCATGTTAGCCATTAAATATATGTTATATTAAACAGGAACCTGGAACCCAGCATACTGGAGCCCTGGGCTGGAATTCTAGCTATAAGATGTACTACCTGTGTGACCTTCAGCAACTTACTTAACCTCTCTGTACTGCTATGTCTTCATTTATAAAATTGTAGCAGTAACACCTATTCCATCAAATTGAAAATGAATGAAGAACACATAAAACATCCTTTACACAATCTAGTATATAGCAAGCAATAAATTAATGTATACTTGCCATTTTTTAATGTAGTGAAAAGTAAAAGAACTATCAAAAATTTCTCAGTTGGGGACAATATTGCCTGGGATATTTTCAATCATTTTGACCATATTCTAATCATTATTTTTACAAGGGTGATCACAGTGTAATCTGTATTTTAGAAAAGGCATAATAATTGTTTTTTAATATAATATCAGTTGTATCGAGGATGGATGGAAGATGTTGAACTGAATTCTCCATTAATTAATGGCACATCAGACCTCCCAAACCATAACTTCTCCCCAGTCCACTTTCCTTTTCTCTGGAACAGTAAAAAAAATCCAAAATATTTAGTGTCAGCATTATTCATGACATGCACTTGTCACATTACTTGGCATTTGTACAACAATTTAGGATCCACAGAACATTTTCCCAAGCGCTATCTCACTGAATCAACTACTAAGTTCTAGTTGAATACCAAATGTTCATTGCAAATGTAAAATCAAACATTAAAATGGAGAGTCAAATCTGCCTAATTTCAAAGTTGGTGATGGCATTAACGCCTGCTTCTACCTCCTGACTGACTTCCAAGGAGAGGACATGGGCTGGTTAGAAGCTGTAGGTCATCATGGCAAAATGTATGTGTAGAGATTCTGCGGTCACACCCGCTTCGCACCCTCCCTTCACAGCCATCACTTCATGGAGGTAAAAGAAGACCATTCTTTGAAAAAGCTGAAGAACCCAATTTCAAAGTTTCTCTCTTCTCCGCCCCCCTCCCAATTGCTTTGGAACAGCTTGCTCCATTATCTTTTTTCGCAGCTCATTATTTCAATTCAATGCCCTTATCTGCTGTCTTCTTTCCACTTGGCAAAGCTCCTCTTATCAAATGTTACTCTGTATTTAAAATCTGAAAGATAGCTAATATGGGCCTTCTAACGGCAAACACGCAATAGACCTGTTTGCCATTATTTATTTGCATTCAGAACTGCTTGCATTTTTAAAGTCACATCTTTAGCACCAGAGAGTGTTGTTTTATCATTAAATTACATCTAGACTTTCTTCAGGATTGTCACCTGTCATCACTAACTATGAGAAAAGCTATTGGAAAGTTCTTGTTTAACCGATAAACAGCTTTCAGAAAAGAAGGCTATAAAGGGGTCTCAAATTTGAAGAAAATATGTATTAATAAATTGTTGTATAAATTCCTAAACTTTAGTATATTTCTAGATTTCATATAACGTTGGTAAGCTATCCCTATGTTAATACCTGTACAAACTTCTTACTAGGATAACATGACTTATTAATGATTTATTAAATGGTTTGTCTAGTTCTACCTTTATACTGATGTCATACTTGCAGTTTGAAATAAATCAGCAGCACTTAGTAGTGGAAGGATTCATTTATAATAACCTAAATAATAAAAATCCATTCTTTTTTTAAAATATTCAAACCAAAATTAATCAACCAACACATTTTGTCATTCTCTTCCACAGGTAGGAGACAATGCTTTAAAATATCTCATAACCATCAGGTCTTCTCCAACCTTTTAATACATCAAGAACCTAAACTCAAATAGAGACACAGAGTTTCTCACTAATAATCAAGAAGCAACACACCCTGTACCAAAATATTTGTTGACTCAAGTTTCCTTTTTTTTCTTTTTTTTTTTTGCTTCTTTTTGCTCCATGACAGCAAATGGAAATGATTTGAGGGGGCTTTATGGGTGTGTTTGATTATTTAATCTAGGATATTTTTACTTATGTCACACTTAGGTTACTGAATATAATAGGTGGTTTTACATTTGAACTTCGGAGCTACTCTATTTACTACTTATTACTTATTATTTGCTATTTAGCCACTCTACTTTTCATTTACCGCTAAAATACAGTTAAATAAGAACATGACTGATCAGCAGAGACTTCGTTCCTCACTCATAAAATGGATATATGATCTCTTTCTCAGAATGTTTTGTGTGGAAATTAGGTGAGGTACTGCGTATAAAATTCTTAACACATTACCTGACACAAAGAGTGTTCAATGCATGTTGTCTTCATCATCATCATCATGACAATAATCATGAAATTTGAGGCTGTGGCTGAACAGAATTTCAAACAATATCACACTATTAATGACCGAGAGGTACCCTCAATTTGAGAAATAGAGCGATTTATCACAAATGTTATACAAATTAACTGTGAAAGGTCAGAACCGATAAAATGGCAGCCCTACAAACAGATACAAATTCATATTTTTCAGAGAAATGATATTAGGTTTCTAATTACAGGTAAAGTATTACTTTGAGTTTTAAATATTTGTTTCTGTAATGGAAATAGTCACAAAATATTTTCAAGTTTAAAAATGTTTACTTCAAGAACTGCCATGAAATTACCATTTACGTGGGGAATTAAGCAGCACAAACATTTCTCTAAGTACTTCCAGAGGCTGGCGGACATGTTTAAACACATGTGCTGGGGAAAACACAACAAACTGAAATGTGAGACACTGCTGCCGGGGTTCTCATGATGAAATAAAGCTGTCTTAGTGAAGGCTTTCACCTCCTACTAGTTCTTAAAGGTTCACTACTAAGTTTGACATAAGTCCTTTGTTTTTTCCTAAGTTAACACTAAACACATAAGTATAATATAGTGAGAATAAAATTCATGGAGAAGAAACTATTTTATTCAATGGGAAGAAACTCAATTAATGTTTAAAATCCTTAATATATCACTACATTTGACTAATTGCTACAGTAATGAAGAAAATCCACTTTCATCATTTATGAATTAATAAAAATTGTAATTGTGCATAGACTATCTTCTCTTCCCCCTCCAGAAAAAGTTTACAATTTGACATTCCACTGAGGTGTTCTTGGTTTGTTTGGAAAGTTCTCAACTACCTTTAGGGCACAGGAAGAAATATGTCTCTTTAGTTTCCATTTGTATTTGAACTGATTCTTTTTCTATTAATTCAGGATTTTCTTTTTTCACTCTTCTCTTGTTCCAAAAAATATCCAAGGATATAAACATGTAAGGCATGACTTCTCCATGGCTACTGCTATAAATAATGTCTCTTCTGTTTCTCTTCCAAACCATTACATGAATTTAGTAATAACTATAAAGAAAATTTAAGTTAATAAAAAAAAAGCTATATAAAGACAAAGAAAATATAAAAGGAAGGAAACCCACTTGGATGGTTTCCCTTATAAAGTGCTTCCATAAGCTTGATGACTACCTTATATCCAATACATTCTTCCCTTCTGAAACTCTCTGATGCACACTTGGAAAAATAGGAAGGAAGAGCTACAGATTCTAATTCAACAATAATCACTACTCACAAAAAAAAGCAAATGGAAAGTCAATAAAAATCAGACATGGCACGTCCCTTACATAATAATGTTCATAAACATTTATGCTAACTTGCATAAGCTACCTGACTTCATCCAGCACATTCCCCACTCTGTGGAATATACTTGAGCTCAGAAAGAATGTGGATAATGTGCTGCATTCACACTTACTACCTGATAAACTCAGCAAACAGGGTTTTCTCCTCAGTAAACCTGAAAATACACAGGAATTTTAACACAAAGTGGCAATGCTGTCACTGAGGAAATGAAGCATGCCCAGCACTTCTAAAACCAGTATGATGCGCACATTTGTGGGGCTGTCAGGGAATGGGCCCACTCCTTTACTATTACAGTCATCATTTAGTTTGTGCCCACGAGGAACTAGAACACAACTCATGCAAGCTGCAAATTTCATGAAAGACAAGAAGTTTCAAAATGAAAAAAAAAGACAAGAGAATCAACTTATGTGAAGTATTTACTTACATAAATGTAAACACAATTCTCTGAAGGGTTAGCTTATTTCAATTGCCCAGACTTCGTATTACTAGCATCAAGGTCATCATTCATCTATTTTAGAGTCTTTATTGGAAACACAATTAAAGTGTATGTATACACACAATTATTAAATGCCAGAGACACTCTGTCAAAAATTAAGTTAGGCCTTGGAATTAAGAATATGTGCTTTCTGAGCTATAAGGAGCAAAGCAAAAGTTTAAGAATGAAAAACACTGAGGCATAAGTAAAGGAGTCCATGGATACGTCAAAATAAGAAGTGTGTGTGCAAACCAGGAAATTAAAACAGAGATTAGAAATCTAGGGCAGATGTCAATGGTCAAGGAAGAGAAGAGCGTGTGTGTCAATGGTTTGACAGAGCAAGATGACAGCATCACCAGCAGCACCTCAGAATGAGCCTACTTTAGTTAAGGACTACAGTTACCACTCACGTATTTATGTATTTATCTCCCACTCATTAGATATGAATTATCCTGAGCACATATTATGTGCCAAGTACTGTACAGTTAAGTTTTGAATCCCTTTGAGTTTGTCATGTCCCAGAGATATTGTGAAGTCGTGCTCAGTACACAGTCAGCAAACAGGCTTAGAGATGAGGCAAGATCCCAGTCAAAAAGGAACAATAGGGTGTTGTCAGCATCTTTGTTTGCTTCTATGAAGACCTAGAAATGGATGGCTGATTCCTGTAGGGAGCCAGAGGATGAGATGAGTATAAAACCAGGCCAGAAACCTGAATAACAGAGAGATCGGAGGAATACCAGGAAAGCATGGTATAACCAAAGTCAGGGGCTCACTGAATCTCAAAAAAAAAAAAAAAGAAAGAAAGAGATATCAACAGTATCAAATGCTGCCAAGAAATTACAGAGAGGAAAACAAAGTGTCTACAGGCAGTAGGCTACCTCAGGTTTGGAGGGATATAAGGAACCTGAATGTAGCTGGCTAACAAAAATTGAAAACAGTGGTAGGTGCACAGGACGAGGGAGTGGTATAACACTTCTGGAAGCATTCAGTTCATAGAAGACATTCACTTTAAAGCATTTATAAGATAACAAGAAATTAAAATTCAAGGGTGAAAATAGGGGTCAGGTGGTTTTTTCAAAAATAGAAACAAGCCTTTAGACAGCACTTAAAAACAGACTCAACTTCAAGGAAACTGATGGAATATATTTAAGGAAATGTGGAGTGAGGCTGAGATAAAGCAGTACAGTACAGAAATGTAAAGCTCGTCTAGAGTTTTCCTGTACTGAATTGGGGCAGGGAAGGTGAATTGACTGCAAAGATTCAGATGCTAGAGTCCTAACTTACGCTATGAGTTGCCCTAACTCAGAAAAAAATGACAACTTCCACAAACTTGTAATGCTTACTATGATTTTACCACCAAGTCTGGGACTAAGAAGTGCACATTCCCTAAAATGAGAAAGAGATGTGAATCCAAAAGAGAAGAGTGATTCAGTTAAAGAAAATTATAAATTTTGCAACTTAAAAAATTTCTAAGAGGCAAATTCAATATAAAAATCTGGAATAGAAAATAAATGCTTTATAATGAGCAACACTTAAAGATATCAACAATGAGCTATGAATTAACCAATTCAAATGTTTAGGAAATTAAGATATGTTAAAAATGTTATCACTGTCTTTGATACATAATAATAATAATAATGCAATAATCAAATTTATTAAAATACGATTAAAACTGTAAGATATGTGAATAGTTCCTCAAATTTTCTGGTAAGAAAGCACAGTCTATATATGGTCTGTGTTTTTTCAGAAAAAAGGTAATATTCCCAATAAAATCATCATTATGCTAGCAGATCACACCAAATAGTCATGTGTGGTATATATCTGGAATTCTCCTTAGGCAAATATAAAGCTTTTAACCATTAGACTGAGCTTTTATTAACATGGAAGAGAATTTCTGTTTTATAGGCTAGAGCTGTTTCTTTTTCATGGTGTGTGTTTGTGTGTGTCTGGACATATTTAGGTATATATATCAATATATCAGATACTATTCTGTTTTCAGAATAAGGAATGTTTCTTTATCTGTGTATTAATAATTTATAAGTAAATTTTATTCTGAAAATTATTCCAAGACAAATGTCAATATACCTAAATATGGCTCATATGTATTGAAGAGAAAATTTAATGACTACAGATTATAAACTTTCTTGAAAGTGAGCAATGTTCAAAGAGAGAAAGGATAAGTATATTTGAACTACTGATCCACTCTTTCCCTAGAGTCATTATTTCATTATATATATATGAAGTTCAAGCAAGTCTATCAGATTTTATCCCTCACTGGTTTGTATGAAAGCAACAATGTTCACCACCATTAATCAATCACGGTAGAGAGCTAAATTAACCACAGCTATCCATTTCATCCTTTCCTGAGATTTCCTCTGCAGAAATTTGTTAGGTACTATGTACACAGGATCATGGAATGGTTGAACTGTGCCACCAGAGGGGAAGTCTCTAGAAAAATGTCAGTTCTCTTTGTAGCCTGTTCTATTTTACATGATTGAATTTTCTAATTTTGTTCTAATCAACTTATATTATTATAGGTGCAATTTTCTGAAATACAGAATAATGGAATTGAAATTTTGTGAAATTGTAATTGACTATAAAATGGGTTTAATATGACTGTAACTGGAAATATTCCATTGTTTCAGAATTCATCATTCGGTATCATTTGGAGGTAAAGAAACTATCAATAGTATATGTGGTTCTAATTTATTTTCTTGATTTATTGCTTTATAGAATTGTGACACATCTTAAGCTTAAAATTAGTCTCTGTAGAGTTACAGGGGTATAATCTTCAGGGAATCTAGAACAGACTGTGCAAATAATTTAGCTTTCAAACCCAGAATACACTAAAAATTTCTAAGCAGTGGTAACATTAAGAATTACAAAATTCTTATTTTGCCCTATTAATTTCTTTTTTAGATGAAAGGTCATGGGGTAGGCCATGGGAGGCTGTAGATTTCTGACAAATATGGGGAAGTACTGGGATGAAACAAAATATAAAATAGGGGTAATCAGAACTGGAAGTCATTGATTCCTTAGCTAACTGTTTCAAGAATGTGTTTAACCAACAGGCATTTAAAATTAAAGAGATTCATTTCTTCCCTTCTGAAGAGGCCACAGTCTCTGTAGAAAGATAAGTATAGAAGAAACTATAATTTATTTCTTCTTCATCCATCATTGTAGTTAATGATCCCCTATACTGGTTATGGATAGTCATAATATTCACAATAGATTCTGATGAGGAACTATGATCTGTTTCTCAGTAAACAGACAATTTCTGAATTCCATTGTCACTGCTTCAAGAGCATCTTGCAATTTGCTATCTTAGCATGACCTCCAGATATTTGTTTGACATTTATATAAACAGCCCCACTGCAGAGAATGAGTATGGAATGTATCCAACATAGAATATTTGGTTCTAAGTGGTCTCCTTAGTTGCTAGACCATATTTTGATATTAGCTTGCATTAAGCTTTATTAGTGTGGTATTATTAAATTCTTTTGGGATAAAAATTGCAATAAAAGACTGGAATTAACATTGACATTGACTAGAGGTGAACACCAAATTTATAACTGAATCTGAAGGTACCAAAAGCCATGAGATATCTTTATCAAGCATTTTAAGTGGCTACATCAACAAATTATGGTACTCGCAAAAGTGTAAATGCTATGCAAAAGATAGGAATGTATTAGGACCCACATCACCATAACTTACAAAAAGTAAATGTATTCACAATTGAATGTTATTTTAGAAAACTATGTGGGAAATAGAAATATAGATTATAACTTGCTGAACAAGATCACAGTCTCCTCATACCCTTAGCGTAATGCTAAGTGGTGTAATCTGCAACCTTTTTTGTTGACCTGTTTATGCTGTATTTGTAATCACTTGCTTTATAGGGATAATTATGATGTTTTCAAAAGATAGGAAAGATAATTATATTGTATAGTATGAGGGTGAAAAAAAGATAATTTCAATATATAAGAAGAGACATAGAACACCATCTGGCTCCATTCTGGGGTGAGGAACAGGGTTCAGGAAAGGGAAAGACAGGAAGGTGAGGTGAGAAAATGGAGACGCCCCCGAAGAAAGAATAAAAATAGAAACTAAAACTACAAGAGTCAGAAGGAAACTAGTATGTCAAAAGCATATCATGCCTGTCATAAGTAAGTCAATGTAGACTGAGACTTGAGCCCAGTTTCATATCCTTACTAATTCTGACCTTATCTATAAAGTGAAGATAAATGACAGAATCCATCTGAGTTATGGAAAACAAATAATGCAAAGACACAAAGTGGACTCTCAACAACTTAAAATATATGGATGGATAGAGCAAACAAAGAAGAGAGCATACTTAAAGCACAACACATACCTACCTTGATAAAAGCTAAGTCATGAGAACATGACTATATTAACATCATAAGTACCCATCCACTATTGAGTCAACTAAACCAGGCTATCTATCCAAGTTTGTGTAGGGAACAGACTTGGAGGATAGACATAGTGTTTCTCCTTCTGAAGAAAAAGGGAGACATACTTAACTATACATTCTAAAAACATCAGGTGGTCTAAGCTCAGAGTTCCTTTTGTGACAATCTACCACAAGAGCAGATATTATGTGGCCCTCTGCATCACTCTGTAGGAATCAGGATTCAGGGAAGTGCCTTAAATGCTGATACTCTGACTATTGCTAATGCTGTATTAAATTTTTCTTCATCTCTGATCCAAGCGTTTTGTTTTCTGCCAGCATCCATTAAACTGTAGCTGGTCAGTTTTATTAGGCTTAAAATAGGCTACAATCTCAGACTCTTTACAATTCTTAATACTGATTTTTGAGGGAAATATACTCTTTCAAGTAACTGATAAGAGAGTATTAATATGCCATTTCAGGAGATTCTCAGATCCTGAGAGGCCCATTCACCAATGGCTCTGACACTGATAGACTACGGTTTAAAAATTCCTGTTTAAGACCAGAGAAGCCACACTCAGTCAAGGCCTAGTGAAAGTCTTTGTAGCCATATGTAAAAAAAGATTCTGCTAGCAAAAGAGCAATCCCAATATGTATCTTGTTGACCATCTTGGCCCTCGATGAGACTTTGCAAATAAACTAGATTGCAGAAGAAGTACGGGAAAGGCCGTATCTCGTGAAGTCCATTGTGGTTTAGTTCAACCCATATAAACACCTGCTATGGACTCCTTTCTACAAAGAACATTATAACCATTTATAAATCCTAAACTGAAAATCTATTTTAGCACTGAGTGAACACTTCCAAATTTGGTATCACCGCACGCTACCCAAATTCAAATTTCCTTACTTGGTGGTAGTTCCCTACCATAGTGAGGGGCTTTTGACTAGATGGGAAAAATGGCAATCAAAGGAAATATGTACAACACATTCATTTAACCAGCTCATTATAACTATCCATTATACACTCAATAATGTTAAGAACATTAACACATTATTTTGAAAATAATGTCACTATAAGATGCTGTTAACTTTTCAGATGTTTCAAAGCTTTTGACTAATGTATCTCTCAGGGGTGCATATGCGGAGTCTGAAACAAAGACAAGTGTGCAATATAGACTTTCCAAGTTCTATAAATTGAACATTTGTATTAACATAATGTATAATAACATATGTATTTACATAGTATTATTGGCTCTGTTTAAAAAATGAAAATAAACTTCATTCCTAACTGATTTGTTCTAATCAAAGTATTTCCTAAGAGCTGGCCAAAATTAGCTTTGAAAAATAGGTTTTGATGAGTTAAAAAAGGAAAGAATGAAGATACAAAAGTCCAATCTATAGTATATTCCTGCTTTAAAATAGAAAAAAAAGAAAATTACCTTTTGAGGAATGTCTTTAGAGTGTCTTTAGAGAAAATATTTTTATCAATGGAGTTAAATCATCATTGACAAGAGCATAAAATAGGATTAGAGGCTAAAATACTCAATCTACAGATAATATGCGGACTATATATAATCCTCAAAAAATAAAATTAATCAAAATTATTTTAAAATCCTTGCACTATCAATAATCATTCTTAATATATTATAGATGTAAACTTACACATTTGCACACCTTAAACCTATATAATGTTGTGATGCAATGTTCCCTCAAAAAAATTAATTTTTTTTAAAATGGAAACTTTCAAAGAAAACTAAGTGGCTAAGTGATACATCTATTTTACAAATAATTCACATATGAAAAACAGGACATTTTATCCAATCATAAAAATTTAAATCTTACTACAAGCGCTAAATCAGCTTACCTTTATCAGTAAAGGAAAGGAAAGAAAACTCTTTTGAAAAATAATGTTAAAAAAGAAATAAACAATTGTAATTTGGGTAAATATCTCACTACAGAAATATATTCCTCTATAAATGTTTTAGGACCACAAAATTTTTTCAGAGATTAGTTATTCCCTAAGTACTTGCCTATCCTTCAAACATTACATTGCTAACTTCCTTCTTTATAATATATCATCTGGTTTTCAAATATTTCCAGAGTTGTTCTACTGTCCAGATTGAGTTAACCAGCATATGTATTTACCATGAAACAGTCTATTTGGGTTTTTTAAGTGCAACATTGAGTCATGTGCATTATATGTCACTTTAAAACCTAAATTAATACAGCCTATTACTTCCACTGCAAAGTCCCTCAGGACATTCTTGCAATAAAAAGTTTCCTTTCAAAGATCTTTTTATACAAACATTTGAATATTTTATATTTTGTTGACTGAAGCCAGCATGACAAGAATCATATTTGATCCACAAACTTCAGTTTATTTAATAATTTTGTTAAGTAAGGAGTGTTTACCAATGTTAATATCATTAGGGAAAAAAATCCACAACATAACTTCAACTCACAATTTCGCATCACATATCCACATAATTCAAATCAAGGAATCAGAGATTTTTGTAACTGGGAGGGATTTTTCAGCTGGAAACAACCCAATATACAAATAAAGAATCTGAGTCTCCAAAAGGTTAAAGGAACTGTGCAAAGTGCAACTCCCTATAAAGATCAAAAAAGACTTACACTGGTGACCAGAATTTTCTCCATTATTGGTGTACCTGAGCAGCAAGTCACTGACGGATTCAAGTGTGGTCCTGACCATCCTGACATCCACAGGCTCCTGTCTGAGGTACGTATCTTTTATGGAGTAATGGAACCCTTCTTGTTTCATGCCTGGCCTTTGCTGAACACAAGACTGACACCCTTTGCTCAGTCTGACTTTTAGAACTCTACTGACTAGCAGCAGTTTAAACATCTTGATTCTGGGATTTACAGCATTATTAGCACAGCTATGTTTTACATCATACAAGCCCATGTTAGCTCAAAGGAGGTGTACTGTCATTTAAAAAAAACAGAAAAGCTATGCCCCAATCATTTTGTTTTGCTTGCCAAGCAGTCACTATAATACTACACAGAAACAAGCCTCAGAAAATCCTTAACATTCTGGAGACAAATGTAAAGATCTAAGGACAGTTCCTCTACTTTGTTAAGAATGGTCAATCTTGTTAGTAGTTTATATCTAATCTGAAATGACCGCCAAAAGGTACACCTAACTTTTCACACCTATAAGCATCTCTACATAAATAGAATTGTCCTAAAAAACAGAAAAACAATACATGAGACAAAACTATGTGCAAGAGCTGTATAGGCTGTGGGGAAATACGCCTTCATGCTGTCTTCTGCTATCTGAGTTGCTAACTATAACTCTTGCATATATAATTCCATTATACTTTTATAATTCAGAGTTTTCAAAATGCTTTTGAACCATTAATATATTTTCCTGGTTAAAATTCTTTGAGATGTTCTTAACAAGAGTCTTAGATAATGAATTTGGGCAAACTCTGGAACAGTCTTTACAGTATTATCATTCTCATTAATTTTCAGAACTACCCACTGTGTTGAGATGATTGTCATGGGCCTAAGACTTCAATTTGGCTAAATATTTTTGCATATATTTCGACATATAAGTACCTAACAGATGTTTAAATGTTAAGTTCATATGGTAGAAATGGTTAAATGTATTTAATCTCATGATTTCTTTGCAACACTAATTCTTATTTTACTAGTTTGTTATATATTTCATAATTTCTTCTACATTTTGATCTACAATGGACTAATATTTCCAAAATCTCTTCAAAGATAACAAAAAATCCTTTAAAATATTCTAGAATTTAAGTCATTTCTGAACATAGAATGAACATATAGAACATCACTAGCTTTTTAAAAATAAAAAACCCTTTAAAAAACCAAAATGTTCTTTTTATACAAAGTTCATAGAGCATACTTTTTGTTCTTTTTTTTTTTTTTTTTTTTACAGAGAGTTTTCCATTTATATTCTTATTTGGCTTTAGCAACCTGATAGATGATCCTGCCCTAACCTGCCAGAAAAAGCTGGGTAAGAGGTTAAAAACAATATCACTTTTACGAGAGTTAATGCAGTACACAGTTCCATACTTTCATCTAGTTTATTCTGTTTCCTTTGCGTTTTTGGTTCTCTCTGAAGACTGCTTCTGTTTCCATTGTTTCATCCTTTAGCGTTCACATATCAGAGCAATAAGTATTTCATTACTGGTTTATCTGTCCAGAGGCTTGAGAAGCGGTAACAATTAACCCTCCCTTCACAGTGATTGATACAGGCTTTGCTTTCAATTTGTTCCACTACACAGATCATGAAATTCTGAATGCAATCATCCTCATTGACCTACACTTTCAAACACACAGCTACAATGAGACGAAAGTAATTATTAAAAGGAACACAGGACTACTGAGATCTGAAACAAAGTCTTTTAAAAATCTGTTAGATGACCTTCTGGTGAAAGTGGCAAATTCTGATGTTAAGGAAAATGATAGCTTTGTGTCCCTGTCTGGAAATATTCAGTGCAAGCTGATCAATGTATATAATGGTGATTTCCCTGACTATACTGTGCACTTAGAAAACACAGAAAGTCATTTTAATACTGTTACAAACAAGTATGAATTGAACTGTTAACACTGTAGCTTAATCAGTCTAAAATGTGTTTCGGGGAAACTGAACTTTCTGATTTATCTATAAAAAGCAAACATTGACCATAGCAAAGAATCGAGTTTGGAAAAGCAACAGATTTAAAAGAATTGCATACCTGAGTCCCACATCTTCACTCTCCCCCTCCCTTTAGATGAAGATTCACAGTAAGAAATGAATACATTTTTCACAAAGTCTAAAAAAAAAGTTTCAAATAAATATTAATCTACTGCAATCGATATATATGAGGAATGGAGAGGAGCTGGTAGAAGAGTGGTGACTACAGAACTATATTAAAACAAGGGTTGCAGTTAAAGAAAATCAGGGCGGAAAGCAAGGCAGCAGGCCTGAGGCTCTAATCACAGAACAGAGTGATGGAGATGAACCAATACTGCATGGATTAGCAATGAATTATTGTGAGCTGTAATCATATGCCTGCACAGAAGAGAGGCAAAAACTAGCCATTACTCATAAACTGATGTGCTGATTTCTTGAGAGAGAGAAGAATAAGAATAAATTCATACGCTAAACTAATTCAGAATAATGAAAACCTAAAGATGTGGTTACACTTCAAGCAACATTCTATTTTTAATGTCTGCCACATACGACATAATATGAGGTGTTTAGAGTACACAAACTGTAAAGTGCTTGGATTCAATAGAATTAAACCAACCATTTCTTCTAAGAATAGGATGTCTACTCCATTCTCCATTTTTCCTTGGCCAGAAAAAAAAATTCTGGATAACTTTAATAACACCTCCCAAATATAAAAAATTTAATTATTTAGTTCTTTTTTAAAAAGCCACTTTTAGGGATTAACTTCCCTTGGATAATCTGAAAAAAAATCATAACAAATGAAGATTCGATTGTTGGAACTAATTTGGTTAGGAAGGAAAAAAAATCAAAACTGCTGGTAGCAAGAGATTCCTGAGATTCTTACTAACAGACTGTTTAAATGAAGAGCACTTTAATCAGTAGAGGAATCCTCACGTTTCTAATGTCTTGCTGTGCATTCTGCAGGTTATAGTAGCAGCTGGTAGAGGTCATATATCTTTTGTGAGCATCCCAAAAAGGCTCACTGCCAGACTGTTAAATTATGAATAAGCAATGAACAAAAGAATGCAGATACGGTGGTGACAAGATAATCCAAGCAAATTTATCTATGACAAATTTCACAGGATTAACAAATTACATTTACACAGAACAATAAAAATGTGCAAAAAAAAAATGATGAGCCTACTTTTCCTTACAGCATTAGGAAAACAAAAAAGTCACCAATACACCACATGTATTCAAATCTAACTCAATCTAAAATAAGACATTTATAATATATTCAGGATATCTTTGTAACATTTTACCATTTTAGGTAGACACTAAAAATATGGCATCTCTGCTTTATATTTTGTGTATGTTATGTTAGAAACATATGTATGTATGTAAATGGTTAATATATAAACTATATATACCAAACATAGAAAGGTTATGCAGTAAAATATCACAGTATATGTACATTTATATGAATAGAATGTTTCTCAGAAATATTCTAATGAATAAATTATTTTTGTAGGAAATCATGCGCTATCAATCAGTGTAATACATATTAGTTACTAGAATGTCTTTATTCATTTATATCTCTGTATTTCAGGACCAAAGAGAGATTCTATAAACAGTCTCCATCATTCCATTTGCCCTTACCAAAAAACTTCAGTCTTTCTGGGTAAAGTGATTCTGAATGGAGTTTAGAACTGGTTATCCTTTTCTTCAGTGTTATCATTACAGAAAAGCAAAATGTATAGACTGAGGAGGGAGTGATAATTTTCAGCCATGTTCACATAAATATGACTGACACTCAATATTAAGCATTTCTTTCTAACAAAATTTATAAATAAATCTTATAAATAAAAAGGCTCCATGATATCAGAAGTAACGATATTAGTGAAATGATCTATGACTCAATAAAATGATCTTAAAATTCTATATGGCACTACTTTCCATATATACATGTTATATACAACCTCAGGATCCAAGTCAGAGACCTTTAATTCTGAATTAGCATACTGATGACAATAAAATACTGTAATCAGATATATAATTCCTTTTATGATCAGACTACTGTTTTAAATGTTATAGCCTATTTTTTCCTTATACTTTCTGTTGACTGCTGCTTTTTTATCTTGTGTTTTAGCAAAACATCTCTCTAAATGAGCCCTTCCCAACACTTTACAAGGTAACCTATTCTTTGTTAACAAGACATTTTCTGAATGAAAATGTGAATATTTAATTAAGCAATAAAAGCAAAATCCTAAGCTCTTTCAGCCACAAATGTCCCTGCATTGCTTATATAGTCCTTTTAAATTCTAAAATTCCTACTACATTATTTTTTAAAAGAAGCTATTTATTCAGTTGACAGTATTGCATCCAAAAAGGAAAAAATAAATGTGACATGCTTGTCTGCTACCTCAAATCCAGCACAGAGTTCCACAATGAGCAGTTACCTGTCAGGTGATACAGTTTCACAAAGTAAAGTTTCTGTCAAAGTACTGTTACATACTAGACTAGCCCTTATGATTTCTAGCAGTAGAGAAATCAAATTGTTACCAAACACTTTCCCTTCTGGAAGATTTGAAGATGCCACGAGTCTGTGTGTGGGATGGGGCAGAGGAGGGTGGTGGCTAGTGATGACTGATCATTTATATATTTATGATGTCTCATTTTTTAAATGTTATATTTTGAATATATATGTATATGATTAAGGGATATACATATATGTGGTACATTCTATTCATATCTATGTAATATATATGTGTGTGTGTGTGTGTGTGTGTGTGTGTGTGTGTGTGTGTGTGTGTACATCCTTTAGAAGAGCACCTGGCACAGAGTACTATATAAATGGTTGCTATGATTATTATAATGCCAGATAGTTTGGCAGGAGGCCAACTTGTATAAGACCTCATATATTTCAAAAAACAATATACAGAAATACAGCTAGGAAATAAAGTATGTCATTTTCAGAAAGCTCTATGAAGCTGTTTCTGCTCACTCCCCTAATCAAAACACCTCAACGAACTGCACACTCTGAGGCGCAGGTGACAAGAAAGGAAGTGACAGGAGAGTTAGTTGACTACTTCACAGTCTATGACCAGAGAGGAGCATGTGCATGGTAACCTGGTTCTTCTGAAGCCAGCCAGTAAAAAATCTGCCCTAAATACACGTAGCTCTTGAGCTTGCCCAGAAAACCACTGGAGTGTTAAAGGATAGGGAGTGAGAATAAGTGAAACACTGAGTTTTCCTCTAACTTTATAAACACTGTATTTCTGAAGTTCTCCAAACACGATGAAGGGCCAAGCAGCAGAAATCTGGTTCAGTTTCTGCTGCTACATGGTATTGCTGCCCAAGGAACTCTCTGGCGTCAGTTCAGAAATCCTTGACTACAGAAAGTCCCGAGCTCAAGGCTCCACATCGCGGTGAAGGAACTTCTCTATAGAGACAAAACTAAATTCAGTCTCTAACTCTGCTGACTTTCTTGGGAATAAGCCTCCATTTTCTTACCCACAAATGGCATATTTGTATTTCTCTTAAAGGCAGTAGAGAAACTAATGAGAAAATTAGCATGAAATATTAAATATAGGACACAAAACATGGAAGTGCTTAATAAGCATTATTATTATCATTATCATCACACTCTATTTTGCCCTATTTTATATTAAAATGCCATAAAACACTTTTTTCATTTTCTATAATTTCACTTATATTTCTATAGCACCTTTTTCTATCCTCCAAGAGCACTAATTACTAATAGTCTAATAGTCATAAACACATTTTACAACCTGAATACTTGTTCCCTCTGCATACTACCCTAACAGATAGCGCTAGAGTTAGAAAGTCTTATCTGCATCTCTATGAATCCTGAACTTTCTACAATTTGAGAAAAGTATGTCTTCTGGATCTCTAACATTCTGCGTATTCAATTTAGGGACAAGTCTATAAGCAGAGCAACGACTCTTACAGGGTGTATTCCCTGTTTTCTTGGCACAAGTCACTATGGTCCATAATCGAGGTTCAATAAATGAAGCTGAATGTATAAACCAATCAATAATTACAATTGAGTACTTTGGAACATAGTACTACGGAATTTTCATCTTTCTTCTCTTGATTTTGTTTACAAGACCTTAAGTATTTCATTAGTTCACCAAAGCATCATGCTTTACAAATGTACGCAGAACAACCTCAAGTGTTGCTTAATCTTGTCACTGCCCTAGTCACGGCAGATATAGTAGCAGTCACTTTACTCTTACTAAGTCATGTCCCATTTATGCACTGTAATATTATTAATATTACTACAAATTATTCTAACTATGTAAGGTTCTATGAAACTTAATAGTGCAAACATCCTATTCACACTAATGGGGCCCAGGGCAGTAAAAATACCATTCAGTTACAGTTGGTTTATTACACTGCCCAATGAGGAAAAAGCGGGGGTGGGGGGTGGGGGACACTATCTACTGTGAAAATACCAACATCATTAAATGTAAAACAAAGATAACTAAATTTTCCATAAATTCTGGATGTTCATACCTAATCATAGTAAGCTCTAAACATTTAAGTTTCACATATTCCATTATATCTAACTTTGGTTTCATTTATATTTTAAAGTTTACGATATAATCAACTAAAAATTTCAACATAAAACAACAAAACTTCCACAGTTTTGTCTTATTCATGTTACGAAATTAAGGAATGTCTATGAAACATCTGAAGCTAAATTCTAAGTTAAAGGCTATGTAGAATTAATTTAAATTAATTAATGAAATACTAGGATTTTCAAAAAATGTCCATGTAAACATAATATGGGAAGGAATAGTTCTACTCTCTTGTGAGCTTGGTTTTGATTTTCTACAAATTAATGAGTGGTATTGCACATGGGAAAGAGGATCACCAGAATGCAGGAAAAGTGAAAAATAGTTGAGCCAAAGTTTACATTGGAGATATCATTAATAGTTAAAATACTATTAACAGTGAGGAAGTTTTGAGGGAAAAACATTACTAGGAGTGAGTTAGAAATCTTTGAGACATAGCTCACAAATATCACACGAAATATAAAGTTCAACAGATTAAAAATAACTAAATAAAAGCTACACAGCTTACATCCTATATTAAAGCGGTGCTTTACAAAAGCATATATAAATACATATACATATATGTGTATGTACATAAAAACTAAAACACACACACATATCTTGTCATAGAAAATCTCACCACAGAGCACAGGATCCTGAACATCAGGTCTCATTTCAAACAGATGCAATTTTAACTGCCAGTGGATTCGACACTAAAATTCAGGACAGAAGTAGTAGTGGAGGGTTTTGTGGCAAAGCTGACATCCCCTTAAATAGCTCTATTATAAGAGCAACCATTGTGCAGAAGTATTTCAGAGAAAAATCAAACTTTCTATCACAAAAAATACCAAGGTGTTCCAATTTGTGTACTGTGTTTAAATTGCAATTCTTACCAATTCATTGCTGGCAAAGATTAATTTCAAAGACTTTTTAGTCAAAAGTAAAAGTCGTACTTTTAAGAACATATAAAGATACAGGAACTAAAACTTCGCTGATAAAATCACTAAGTGCTGAAAATACCCCACAAAACTTTAAAGCCAAAAGCATCAAATATGGGATTCAAGTTTGCTCATGGTAACAAATAAAATCTAGTAAATAGCATATTACAGATCTGAAGGAACTATATGTCTCTCAATTAATAAATCAGAAATTAGAAATATGAAAGGCTGTTGTAATGTGGGAGGAGCCTACATAACAAAGGTCATTGTAACTCCTGGCTCCTCAGCTATGCTATCTAATATCCTCTCTGGAGCTTCTGTGATATGTCCATGCATTACAGTTCTTGTTGACAGTCTGTTGCCTTGGAAATATTTCATTATTTCAGTTTTTCCATTTGTAGACCCTTGGCCTTGTGATATGAAGGCCATCCTATTTCATATTTTTGATTATCATTTAAGCAATCTTGTGGAGCTATTTATATACAAGCAAGTGTTAGACAACACATATCATCATTTATCACTCTGTGTTTAAGCTTACCCTGTAAGAGAGAAATACCTCCGAAAGAGTCTCTACCGCTTCTACTTTGTAGATGAAAAGCCTTGTGCTACTTTTGGAATATGCTTTGCAAACCAGCATGGGCATATAACATGCTTGACACTTCTAATTTTCTTGGCTGTACAACCACATAGTGGAAAAGGTCTGTGGTAGTGCTATATAATCTATAGTCTATTTGGAATATAAAGAGAAATCAAACAAGTTTACATACACAAAGTTTTCAACTTGTTCTTTCGGGCTCTGAAGAGTCACTTTCTGTGTATATGAGTCACAGAAATGTAAGAAATTCTACATAACCAAAGATATGATCAAGAAAAGCTTCTTTTCCCAAAATTTATTTTGCAAACATTACTAGAAGGAAATGATGCTTTGGACAGAATCTTTTTACTCTGGGCAACTATTTCATAACTAAACAACACCACAATCCAAAAGACATGATATTTTTCTCTAAGTTTCTGGTAACTAGTATATTTGAAAATCAACAAACTGTCCATAAATGCCTTTTTGAAATTAATGATTTGGAAACTACTTTTTAAATAGATGGGAGGATGTCACTTAAAGAAGGTCCACAGAAAGTCTTCTTTCATAAACATTTGTGTTTAACTGTTACTACTAACCAACAAGTTCCATTACAAAGTGCCTATAAAGGTGAAATGACTCCACTGGGCTGAAGCAAGTAACTATGAGAAACCACCCCTCCTAAACAAGCCCTCTGACTTCCCATTTCTCATTACAAAACCAAATCAACTAACATGCGTAATGTTTACACTTAAAGTGTTAAGAGCATTTAAAATCCTAATAACAAAGTGAACCCTTGGGGCATAAAACAACTGTTTGGATAACGGGCCAAGTTTGTGGTTATTACTGTTTGAAACCATTCAGTTTATAACTCCTTCCTTCCTTTCCTTTATATGGCTTCTTCTGTCCCTACCTCCTTAGTACTTCTCCCTCTGCCTACTGGTTAAACCTTCTCAGATCCAACCTTTAAAATGACAGCATTCGAGCTGAACAAGAAGATGCTATTAAAGGGCATTAAATTAAATACAGTATATCCACCTACAACTTCAATCAGAATTTCAGACCAAGTGTTATTTAGTTCAGCTCTCAAGTGGAGCAGAATAACAAATCGCACACTTTGATTTACCTTCTTCGAATGCCAAATGGAGACATGTGATAAAGAACGCACTCATGCACAGGCTATGAAGTTTCCTCTAGAAATTAATTCTATCTTCAAGATTCCTATCAGAGAAATTCCCAAAATGGCACACAAATAGGCCTCTGCTAGAGAGATTACTAGGGCCATCCCAGCAAATACAAAACTAGCAACAAAATCAGGCAAAAGGAAGGGAGGAAGGGAGGGAGGGAAGAAGGGAAGAAGGAAGGAAGGAAGATAGGATGGATGAAGGAAGGAAAGAAGGGCAATTATAAACTTCTGATTTCAAAAAGTATTAATCACCAAGGTAGATTGGAAAAAATTATTAAGAAAGTTGCATAATTGTCTCAGAAATGATTTTTATCTACAAGAGTATTTAACATATGAATTCTTCACTAATTCTAAATGTTTGTTTTAGTTATGAGTTGTCTGAATTAACGCCTACACATTTAACACCTTTAAAATCTGGATTATGTATGATTTACCTTCAAGTATATAATTTATATAGAAATTATCTAGAATTTGGAATTAGTCAGTTACGTATCTGCTTAACAAAATCATTTCCCTAATGTTGACAGTTCTGCTGTCCTTATTGCAAGAAGGAAATAAGCAATATTGTGCAACTGAAGCTTTTTAAATGAATAGCTGTTAAAACACCTCTCTACCTTCTCTTTATGTGAGCAATAGGTTAAATGCTACAGTGTATATAAAACAAAACTGCCCGTTTAAGAATAATTAAATCTTGTAGCTAAGGACTTTCCTTATCTTCTTTTTAAGTTCACTTAAGCCAGAGAGGAAAGTAAACCTCTCTGCTTGATGGTAGGGGGTAGTGGGAGGGTGCATATATCTAACTGCATTTGTTTTCCTCGTGAATCAATGGCTCTTACTTCCTACTGAGCATTTCCTCTTTGGAGACAGAAAGAGATATTCACTTTGCTCAAACCAATATGGTATATGCAATTAATGTCATTAGCACTGCCAATTAATAGCAAATAGGATTCCAAACAAAGTACGCTGGGTGGACTGCAGGAGGGAAAACCACTAGGGAAGGGGGGTGCTTAGTTACTCTGAAATCTAACAATGCCATTCATGTAGAATGGTTAAGGATATTTTGAATACACACTCTTCCCCTTTGGCTTTAGTTTAACTAACTTCAAACAGACTTGCTCCGCTGAGCCCCTTGCCTAGATATGCAATTCTCACCAGGAACTTTTTAAAACACCGATCCCCAAACATTAACGGGGCAAAGTCGTTCCAACTGTTGGCACATTTTGGATCTCGCTGTTTGCTTGCGTATTGGGATGTCAGGGTTTTCTATTTTCTTTTTCTTTTTTTCTTGGAGGTCACAAGTGGTGAGAGAGTGGAGAGAAGGGCAAGAAGGGAGCGGAGGGCCAAGCGGGAGACCCACTAGTTGCCGATGCTAAAGGCGCAGCCTGTGCGGCGGGGAGGCGCCGGCCACGCGCCTCTTTCGGCTGGGCCCGGCCTAGCTGCTCCGCGAGGAGACAGCCCCTCCACGACACATTCCGGGCCTGGCTCGAGCTCCGCGCTCCCCGCCCCCGGCCTCCTCCTCCTCCTCCTCCTCTCCTCCTCCTCCCCCTTCTCGCCTGCCTTCCCTCCCCCTCCCCAGCCTCATTCCTTCCTCGAGAGCAGCTGCCAAGGGACCTGCGGTGGCCCGGGGGATCCCCCGGACCCCCACCCACACCGCTGCTCCCCGTCACACGGCAGTTCCTTCTCTTTTTTGTTTGTTCCTCTTTTTTTCTTTTTCTTTCTTTTTCTTTTTCTTTCTTTTTTTTTTTTTTTTTTTTTTCTTTTTCAGCGAGTCACTCTATTCGCCGAGCCGAGGAGGTGCGACTGCTCAAAGAGCCTGGCGCCGCCGCCGCCGCCGGAGCCCGCTCGCTGCCGCAGCCGCCGCCGGGCGGACAATGCGCGCGGGGACCGCGGGCGAGCGCTTAGCCGCAAGCCCGCAGACGAGGTCCCCGCGGGCTCGCGGCCCAGGAGGCGGGCTGCGGAGCGGGCCCCGCCACCTCTGCGGTGGCGGCGGAGGCGGCGGCTGTGGGAGCAGCCGCCCGGCGGCAGGTTCAATAAACAGAAAAGTGTTACCGTTCTCGCCTGGAAGGATCCTGCTGAAAGCTGGGCTTGGTGGGCGCCATCTTCCTGCTATTTTTTTTCCTCTCTTACTTTTTGCCTCTCTCCCCCCTCCCGGGGTGGGGGGCGTGGGGAGGGCGGGGGTGTGCGTGTGCGTGGGGTGGCGGGAGTGAGTGCGGGCGTGCGCGGCGCTCAGCGGCGGCCCGGCGGGCGGCGGCCGGGGCCGCGGCGGCGGCGGCGGCGGCCGTGTTGCTGAGGCAGGGAGGCTACGGAAAAGTAGTGGGGCCCGAGCCTTGCCGGAGACCGGCCGTCCCCTCGCTCCGCCGGTGCCTCACGCCGCCGGTCGCCGCCTCCTCCGCCGCCTGCTCCTTCTCCTCCCCCTGCTCGCCCGGCGCCGCCGCCGCCGCCGCCGTCCATGCGCCGCAGAGCTCCCGCGGCCCGGGCCGCTCCGGCTCCCGAGACATTCCCGACGCGGAGACGGGCGACCGGCGGCGGCGGCGGCGGCGGGGGAGGCGGGGGCGGCGGCGGCGGGGGGAGCTGCCGCGCGGCCCCGCGGGCTGCCCGGCCCAGGGCCCCGCCGCCTTCAGGTTCTCACCCTCGCGCGCCGCAGCCCCCTCCCCGCCACCAGCAGCCCCCACACCGCCGCCCGGAGCCGGCCCGGCTGCAGGTGGGGCACACACCCTCCCGACGGGGGGCGGTCGGGGCCCTGGCCCGGAGGGGCGGGGAGGGGGAGGACATGGGGGGTTCCCAGCTTGACCGCTGTGAAAGTATTTCTGGGCATTTTCCAGCTGCTTTGCTCCACAACGCTCGCTGGCTCGCACGCCGACACACACACACACACACACACACACACACACACACACACACACACACACACACACACACACACACACACACACACACACACACACACGTACGTTTT
>RJWH01000855.1:0-70338 GCA_004363575.1 Solenodon paradoxus
ACACACACACACACACACACACACACACACACACACACACACACACACACTGACCTTGCTTCTCCCTTTTGATGCCCCTACCTGAGGAACCTCTCCCAAGATGTGTTTATATGCAGGCATGCTATTCAACTCACAAAGGTCATTTGCCTGACAAAATGCAAAAGACACTTTTAGGTTTCACTAAATCTGGACCCCGTGATTCCCTGGATTATACATCAGAAATGACTGGGTGTATAATACAAGTGAATTTACATATCATAATCTGCACCAGTTTATCCCCTATAGTACTTCAACATTCTTTGTGATTGATTTTTCTTCACTTTCCTCTATCAGTTGAAGAAAAGCTAAGTTATCTTAAAGCCCATGGATGAGTTTTCTGCCTAAGCAAACTCAAAGTCAACTTCAAAGTCCTGAAACAATAAATTCTTGGTCACTGAACTTCTAGCTAGGCCTACAGAAGAGACTAGAGAGAAATTTCATTAAACATTATTGACAGCGAAGTGACTATCTCTCTTTAAAAATGGGAAAGAAATGATTGGCATGGACCAACTTTGTTTCTCAGTGACTTTCTAGATAATTAAATAACTGAAGCATCAGACAACAATTTTCTTTGAAGATGACCTTTCATATTAAATGAAAACTGAAGAGCTAGTCTCAAAGGGGAAGAAAATGAATACTCTGTGAAAACAACTACTCATTCCTGAGTATACAGTAAAAAGAGACTAAAATAAAAAAGTAAAATTAGTAGACTGTCATCTTGCAAATAAAGTGTATTTTCATTTTATTATCAGAGTAACACTTACTGGGATAAATTATGTCAAAGATTAGAGAAGTTATTTTCTGAGAGGATTATCAAAATGTACCCTAATCAACATAATTGTTAAATCAGTTGTTTGCTAACACTAGCGTGCAGGAGAATGACATTGAAAACAGATTGCTGGACCCCATCCTTCGTATTTCTGAGTCCATAGATCTGGATGAACAAGTGAGAATATCCATTTCTAACAAGTTCCCAGGGAATGCGGCTGGTCTGGTACTGTATTTTGAAAACCACTCGGTTAAATGATTTCAGTTACAAGATGAGATCCACTGACAAAAAAAAGGGTTAAAAAAAAATGGAGGAGAGGTCCTATCTAACCACTTATGACCAAATGAGGATGTACAGACTCCAACATGATTTTCGGCTGCACTGAATCCTCCAACCATGCCACCCTACCATATACCCTTTGAGCTTTTAGGAGGATATGGTTAGAAGGCAGAGTGCTTGAAATGGGGATACCATTACTCTGGCCTTGTCAACAGGTCTTTTCTCCATGAGCACCTATCTTTTCCTACAATTCCCCTCCCAGTCTCAGCCTCAGACTAGCTACAGTTTCAGAATGTGAATGTCAGAGCAGTCTAACTATTAAACAGAAATGCACATATAAAGTAGTTATAAGACCGCTTCAATTTTCTAAGGAAAATATTTGAGTATTAGCCCTTTATTAAGTTCTTGCTCTTTCTAAAATTTCACCATCTCATCTTAAAACTTTACCCCTCTAGGCTGAAAATCAATGCAGAAAAAGAGATGCTTTAACCTTTGATTTAGCCTAATAAAAAAGTAACAAATAACACACTCAGTGGGTGGTTAAATCTGATAATATTTCGTGCTGAAATTTCTGTAGTAATTCAATTAAAAATCCTCTGGCCACCAGAAAGTACAGAGATCACTGAAGTTTTATAGTATTATCTATTTGGTCTTAAAATAGCCTATATTAATTTGGTGTCTTTATTTATTAACCTAAATACTTCAAGTAGAGAGTCTCCCAAATATAATTTAGGATAACCATTAATATTGGTGCTGTTTAAAGGCCTCAGCTGGCTCACATCATTATAGTGCTTAAAATTCCAATTAAAGAGAGAGAAACATTAATCAGAAAGAGTAAAATGCAAAAGCTGCATTAATATGACTATCATGATATCACTGCTTCTTAAAGGTTCTGGGGAAGCAATTCACATGAGTTCCCTTATCTCATCCTCTTTCATCAGCAGGGCCCTTGGAAAGGAGTATTGCTACTCAAAGCAAGCTGGCACTATTCAGAATCCCTGAATCATCTGGGTAGATCTAGCCCTGCCAGAGTTGCTAGCCAAAGAGTGAATGGTGCTGGACTCTCTTCATTCTTTCTGTAATGACAGCCTAGGAGCATTCCAGAAAACTTTAGCACTTCCTTTTTTTTTTTTTTTTTTTTTTTTTTTGACCATAAATTGCATATAACTCTTCCAAATTCTCAGTCTATAATTTCTCATAAAACTCATTGAGATCTTCTGGTGAAGATAAGTGGCAAGTATTATTGAGCTCTAAATTGTTATCTTTCAATGTTAAATGCATTGGATCATAACTCTATGGCTTTGGTTCCCTCATAAAACTAAACCAAGAAGCCATTCTTTTCATTTCAAGCTTAGCAGCACACAGGCCCATGGGTGAAACAATATAAACACTCTTGAGTCATTACTCAAAGCCCAATCTCTTCTGCGAAAACGGACTGGCAACTCAATGGTATATAACTTCCCATCTGAACCTGTGAAGTCTGTAGTTCTCAGGCCACCCAAGTAGAATGGCAATGAATAATGCTGGTGGGTTTAAGTGGGACAGGCCTAAGGACTGACTATAATTACAGAACTTAAGTCTCAGTTCCATCACTCTGTTGCTCTAGACAAATCACCAAACGAAGGTGATTCTTCTTTGGAGGAAAGCTGAGATCTCAGGCTGACTGAAATTTTTTCACCTCAGGTACACAGAATTTTCAGTCAAAATCACTAGTTCATGACACATTCTCATCATCTCTCCATGCATGACTTTTACTTTTATTTATTGTCTTAAAAGTTCATTTCTAACACCTAAGCGCATATACTCTTAATGTATATATATGCATATATATACATATATGTGTATTACATATATGTTATTCAAGATGTACACTAGAAATATGCATATAAATGTTCGTAGAGGCATTATTTATAATATAGAAAACTTGGGAAAAATCCAAATGTCTCTTATAAGGATAATGAGGCAGATTCTCACAAAGTCAGATGAAGAAAACACAGCTACCTATATCACTATGGAGTCATTCATGTTTCAGAGTCTATTTTTCCCTCTTAATATTAAATAACCACATCTTTTCTGAGGTTTATCCATATAATGTATGCTAAACCCTCCTAAAATTAATAACTAGTAAACGTTAGATCTTTTCCACCTCTATTCTCTATTATTTCTCTGGTTATACAAGAATAATCTGGAAACACCATGGTGAGGAACAGGAAAGTAATATAATCTGGAGGATACAAATGTGGAGTAACCCTGCAGGAGTTTGAATCTCTAATCCAGCAATAATTTTCTGCGCAAACTCAAGTAAATTAATTTAGCTCTCTACACCTCAATTTTCTCTAATGCAAAGTGGAAACAAAATTAGTATCTATTTAAGAGGGATTCAATAGGGAAATACCAGTGCCTGAAACAAGTGTCCACGGGATTGATAACCCTTATCTTAACAGCAAGCCTATCTACAGTTGTCAAATACACACTTGCTAAATCACACTTCCCTTTTCCAACACACACATACACACACATTCTTGTGCATACATATACTTCCTTTGTTTTTACCTGATCTTCAGCTCCCCTGAGCTAGATTAGGATTAAAGGCAATACATAAGCACAATAATCGAGCCCAGCTTTCTTGTCTTGGACATAGGACAAAAACAGGCACAATTTCTTTAGTTGATAGCACCTTGAAATATGAATTCCTTCTCAGAAGACTTTTGCTTAGAAATTCTATTAAAGGCAAAATTCATTTGCATTTTATTATTTAAAAGACTTGCCATGGGAAAAGGACACTGTTTCCACCTCCACATACAGCAATGAAGTGTGGGACTAATTCTTTCACTGTAACAACATAACCTAACTGGAGTGAAAATTATTGAACCGCAGCACTTGATACATAAAATTCTGAAGGGCATAGTTTACATGTGTCGGATTTGTTCAACTAGGTGTGGGCAGATTATGTGGAAGGCGCTGGGGCCTGACACTAGACCTCCCCAACCGCAAGTGCTGGGAGACTGTCCAGTCTGGCCATCAGAACGAAGTAGCTGAAGAACGTGGCAGGAGCTAAGAGATGATAATGAAGCCAGGAACTTGGCATTAGGAGGCAAACATGAACTAGCAGAAGTTCACTCAATGTGAAAGAATGACATGGTGCCAAGGAATCCAAGCGCAAAATAAATAAATAAACAATGTTCCCAAGTTCAGGCAGGCAGCCTCAGACAACCCCGTCTGTGACAGCAGAGCCTCAGTCACCTTCTGGTGCCAGAGCTGGGCCCTGGTGGCTGACAGAGAGGAGGAATAACAAGAGTAAGTTTGGGTCTTGCGTATTCTTAAAGGACCTGGGTAAGATCTCAGTCCTGGGTAATGAGACAAAATGCAGATGCAAGAACTATACGTGAGGGTGGACACGGAATCCAAGAGACTTGTATGCTTCCAGAAATGTCGCATAAGCCAAAGGCAGGTGCAAGTGTTGAGCCTGAGTTCCCTGAATGCCCCTCTTCCAGATCCAGTTTGAGCTTGAGTTCCCTGAATGCCCCTCTTCCAGATCCAGTTTGCCCACAGAGAGTTCAGAGAGTTAAGTAAGTGCGTGCGGCCACGGTCTCAGGAGAACAGGAAGGACTAGACGAAAAGCCCATCAGGGAAGCACGGACTCAGATTCTGAAATCACAATGAACAGTTCTCTTGAAACTTACTAAGGAAGCAGTAGCGCTCCTGCTGAAGCCCAAGCCCCATACAACCACCGCAAAAACAACCAGGAAAGCCCATGTGAGCGTGACCTCATGAATCTGACCACAATGGTGAAAGGAAAGCTTTTTTTTGTGTGCTTGCTGCCCTGTCCACAGAAAATGAAAAAGCAGCCCTTTTCTTACTTTCCCTCTTTACCATTAATATATGGATTTAATCTACACAGATGAATGGTCTCCAGATTTCTTCTCATCCCTGAGCTACAAAGATATTTGACCTCGCCCTCCCTCTAAAGAACAATACATACGTTTTCCAGAATTCTGTCCATCTTCTGAGATCAACAGTTCTAACAGAGCCCTAAAGCATTGAACTCTGATAATAAAAATGCGGCATAAAAATATTTCTATAGTTAGCACTCCACTATGATCTATGTACCTGCCACAAAGCAGCGTGCACCACACACACACACACACACACACACACACACACACACACACACACACACGTCCACGTCCATCACACCATGGTCTAATCCATTTGGAAAAAGAATTACCGCAAAATCATCCTTAGAATTCGAGGATCTTCTCTTTTGGGGTGAGCATTCATGACATGGAGAAAGACTAAGTTTATCTATCTACATATTTATGTGATTTTGTTTTTAAAGTCATTTCACAAAGCCCAGTCTAGCCCATTTCTGCTGTGATCGCCTGTCCCTTACCTGCAGTGACCACTAACACCCTGGACCTCGAGACTATGCAGACACCCAAGTGACACCTGACAAATGTCTTCCTAGTGGACGAGAGCATGTCCTGTGGAGAGAGGGATCTTCAGCTGAATAGGTATTCACAGGCAACTGCTTCTGAAGTACTCCAAACTCTGATAATTAGCAGTGAGTGTTGCAATTAATTTTTATTTACGCCTGAGATATTCAGGCAAGATATTATTTCTTGTGTGTGACAGATTCATACTTCATGCCCAGTCGCACAGCAGTGATACGAAAACAACACCAATTTTGCTTTTGTTTGTATTTTCTCCTTAATTCCACTGCCCTGCCATCTGTATCTCAAAACGCGGTACTGTCTTGTGTTCTCCACGGAAATTCCAAAGCCCATGCAAAGGACCGTGGAGGAAAAGTTGGCAAAGGCATCCAAGGCTCTCCCTAGGCATTCATAAACCCTTAGAGGGTGCCAGAAGAGACGATCTAAATTAAGTCGGTGACACTGAGGTCTCAGCAGTCTTAATTCACCTCCACGGCCCCTGTGGACATGCTATTTCATTCAGCAATGGGTAATTGAATGTCCACTAAGCACATGGTACTGTTCAAAGGTTCACAAAATGAACACTAGGTAACATTTTTCCAGGTCCTTTCCAGTTGGATGATTTTACAAGTTAGTAAAATCTAGAAAACACACAGACCTCCAGGAGTTTACAATTCAGTGAGATCAGATTACACTAATAAAGAAAATAATCCTAATACAGGGCAGGAATCAAAAAGTGCCCATCCGAAGGCAAATGTTGTAAGAGTATAGAGGAAAGAGTCCTTTGAAAGATGGGATGAGGAGCTCTGTATTTGTGGTTCTCAGATTTTGGCATCAGGATTTGTTAAGACAGATCAGTGGGCCCTCCATCAAAGTTGCTAATTTGCCTTTCTCATAGTTGTCAAGTTAATACGGCGGCTGGGCCAAGAACCACATCTTGGGACCCAGTGCTTCACGGGAAGCCATAAAAGTTTATTGCTAGGAGAAAAACATTAGAGAAGCCGTGTTTGGGAAAATGAATCTAGAGACGGTGGGGAGGCTTTACCAGGAGACTGACAGATTAACAGCTGGCCCCAGGGAGAAAAGAGGAGTCGGATTTTAAAGAACCGACTTGACTAGCCCAGAAACGATTTGACTAGCGAGTTGGCTATGTGGTGATTTGATGGCAAAAGGGTAATTGCTGCAAAGAAAGAAAGCTGGAATACAGATACTACAGCCATGCTGTGTCCAGGTCTCTCCCCACACAGTAAAGAAGCCTTTGGAGACCCCATCAGCCCTCAGACAGAGCTATCCAGGACGTCCAGACATGAGAGCTCACCAGCCTCCTCATGCTCTTGGGTTTCGCACGGTCATTGACATTCCCACTGCGGAGTCACTGCTTTGGGGTGAGGCGCTGACACCCTAACGCCCGTTAAAACTGGTGTTCACTACCCTGCCGCTCAGTTAGAAACTCTTGCTCTTCTGCCACCACCAAGGAACAAGCACAGTTCCCCGTGAAACATCAGCATTAGGAGCTCAGCCCTTTCGTGGTGAGTCATTTGGATGCTCACACATGCCAGCCAGCCACTGAAGACAGGGAATCGCTGCAGCTTCACTAAATGAAGAGGGATTTTGGAACACAGGTAATAGGCGTGTCAGTCAAGTGCCCGCATGTGGTGGTGACTGAGTGCTTCTCCAGCTTCCTTCAAAGCACCTGCCCGGCTTTGCTGCTGCAGGTTGGGAGGCCAGGCCTCTTAGCACCCTCCCCTCACCATGCACCCCTTCTCGGCCTCCCTGCTGTCCTTCCCCACACCCTCAATCCAAAGGCCATTCCTAACGTCCGTCTTGAGGTTCCAGAGAGTTCAAGCCCAGAAAGAGCTGAGTCTATGTGAAGTGACACTAACCTTCCCGTGTAAACAAGACCTGGCCTCTCCCTGCTTTGCACATCTGTTCTGATCATTCAGACCGTAAAGTAGCCAAAGTCCCTGTCTCTGTTTCTTGTGGATGTGGGTCCTACTAACTCTGAAATTTGTCACCGTGTCAGAGCTGACCCCCGAAGCCTTTCTCAGGCATTTATTTCACAGTAAATTTACAGCTGGCATTCACTCCATCCCCCCGCCCCCAAAAGCGACACACCAGAGGGCTTTAATATTGACCTTTGCTAGTCATCATCCAAAGGACAAAGCTCCCACAGTTCATGAACATGGCGGTGGGACTCCAGCCTCCTTTCTTCCAGCTGGTCCTCTCATGAGAGACTCGACACAGACCCCTCCTAACTGGGTCTCTTCGGGCTTCCTTATCCTTTCTCCAGGAGCACATTCCCAGGGAGAAGGAAGTCACTGTGATCCGCATCCTGGTCAGCAGGCTGGAAGGCTTGCTTCCACCTCGTTCCACTGAGGGACAGAGAAGCGGGAGGAGGGGAAAGGTGGCGGAAAGGGACACCGGAACTCCGGTGGCGGGTGTGGTGTGAATTCTAGACTGAGATGCAATTTCAATATCTTAAATATAATTTAGCAATGCAAACTAAAGGAATAATGAATATTACTATAAAAGTAATAAAACCACTGGAAAAAAATTAAAATTAAACAATGTAAATGAATATTCTTCATGGAGCTGTCGATCTCGTGGGCAGGTACCACTGCCCTGACTTCCTCCTAAAATTCAATATAAGGTCAGAAGATGGATGGGGAAGTGAGTATCCTAAAACTATTTGGACACAGGCCAGAGACTTTTTTAAAATAACCGAAGTCTAGCTTCATGTGTGAGAATTCTGCTTGAAAATTACTTAAAAAGAGAGAAAGGAAGTACACCTGTTGCAGGCGGGTGCTGGCCCAGACAGAAAGCATCTCTAAAGACTTTGTCACAGTGTAACGCAATCTCCCTTGACTGTTGTCCCAGGTGCCTTTCCCTCATGGAAACCTGTCATTAAAAGAGGCTCCTACATGTCAGATGAAATGAGATGGCGTGAAGAATCAAAGAAGGTTCTTTCCCCACCTTCCAGAGTTGTACTAGTAAAAAATGTATTTCTAATGCAGACATCAACTTTCACTGGACAGTAAAGTTTCTTTCTTTCACAGTCTCGCTAACCTCTTTCTGATGATAAAAGTATCACTTGCTTATTGAAGAAAACTTAGAAAATGCCATGAAGTATAAAAAGAAGAAAATGCCTGTAATCCCCCTTAATATTTTGGTTTCTTTCCTTCTTTATTTTCCTATGTATATAAGTATCAATAGATATACACATATTTTGCTTACTACTCATGTCATGAATGAATAATTTGTATCCTTCCTTTTACTCTATTAGACAAAAAAAAGACACGTCCCTGTGTAATAATATTATTTGAAAACATCAGCAAGGCAAAGTCTTCATACTTATGAGGCTATTTTTCCCATTCTTTCAAGTCACATTCTTTCATGAGAGAAAAATTCTAATTCTCGTTTAATCTAAATCTGACTTTGAGATCATAGTAAAAGAAAAAACAAAAAGGAAAGGCAATTTCTGGTAATAAAATCTTTGAAACAATTGAGGAATCAAACTCTCTTACTAACTACACTGTCCTCCCCAAAAATAGTTCCAGCAAACTCAAGAAAGACAAAGGTGGTGTTCAATTCTCTCCAGTTCTAACATTTAAGTCCTGTAAGATTTTACAGTAGGCGGTTGACCTCACTGTAGAAACATAAAAGGCATTTTTTAAAAAGGAAAGTTCAGAATCCAGTTTTCAAATTGGAATATCTAGGCAACCTAACGTGGCAACATACAAGCTATGGATTTAAAGAAAATTCAAGGATTTTTAATAAAATGACATGAGGTTGATATGAACCAATGTGCAATATCGTTTTTCTGAAAGCAAGAAAAAAATCTTTAGAAATCAAGTAACTTTTATATAGTTTGCAAGTGACAAATCATTTTCTTTTTTTATTTTCATTTAAATATATATCTTCATTCTTAAGTAATTATGTTGAATGTAGCTTCATAGTTATGCTGATATGCTCATAAGCTAACACGTAATCATTCAAAAGAGGTTCTTGTATATTTTATCCTATGAGGTAAGTGAGTAAGTAGAGGAATAGTGCTATGGCAGCTGCAGAGATCAGGTCATTCAGAGTCTGGAAATGTTAAAAAATTAATCCAAGGTCACATAGTAAGTCAAAGAACTGGACGTAAGTCGTAAGCTTAAAGGTATTATATACAGATGTTGATTTACAATGATGCACACCTTAAATTTACATAAAAGCATGTTCCTGCAATACAACTTCCAAAAGAAAAAGGAAAAGAGGGAAGAAGGAAGGAAGGAAGGAAGGAAGGAAGGGAAGAAGGAAGGGAGGGAGGTAGGGAAAGAGGGAAGAAGGTACGGAATGGAAGGAGGGAAGAAGGGTGAAAGGAGGAATTAAGGAAGGGAGGAAGGGAGAGCAAGAAAAGGAAGGAAGGAAGGGAGGGAGGGTGGGAAGGGAGATCTTTCTTTTAATCTAAGTGCACCATTCTTTCAGATAATCTATTCTGAGCAACTTTTATAGAAGCATGATTTGTCTATCTGTTGTCCTATTGAGAAATGCAAAGCATTTATCCAATTTTGCCACAAAACACATTTTAAGAGGAAAATCGGTAGTCTCCTTGTCCGGTGGAGGGTGATGGAGATTGTGAACACTGCAGAATTGTTCTGTGACCAATAACAGAGGAAAGCACTTGGAATATTTAGCTGGGAAAGAAAAGATCAAGAGAAAATAAGTGAACTATTTTAATGTTTAGAAGGGCTGCCAAGGCGACAGGTGACTTGTTCCAAATATCAGGCAGGAACAACGGTAGAACTTCGAAAGATTCCTACACAATAACAGACTGGTCTTTTGCACCAATGCAACTGCTGCATGGTGGAGAAAAGATTCTAAGATGTCCAACTCTGCTCCGGAAGTTTGGAAGAAACCGCTGTCCCAGATACTGTGATGACTGCTTTGGGACGCTACTTCTCCCACCTACTTTGTTTTTCTTGACTCACAAAGGAAACGTACAGCATACAATGTGACAGAAGAGAAACTCATAAGCCAGGAGCTTCCAACCTGCTTCCCAGATAAGAATCTCCCCGGTGGGGGCAGGAGGCGGGGCAGGGGGCATTTGTTGTCCCGACCCGCCCCCACCCCCACCCCACACAATCAGAAGTCTCTCAGGACTCAGAGGAGGTGCCTGGGAAACTGTTGCTTTGGACAAGAGCCCCAGGTGATTTTTATCATCATGGGGCTTTGAGAAACACTTTACAAAACGTCATTTTATCCATTGAATCCTCACAACAGTCCTGGCAGGCAGATGAGACAGGAAAGTTCAGGGCGATTTAGCAACATGCTTAGTGCCGCACAGCTAATGAGACAGCAGAGGGGGGTGAGCCCTCAGGGAGTGTCATCGAAGATTTGACTCCCCCCTCTGCAGGTTGCTGAAAGAAAAGTCTTGAAGCAAAGAAATGGGTAACTCCAAGGATTCTGCTAGATGCACAGTTTGGATTTTTTATTAATGAATCCCAATCCTTGGTATGGATGGCAAAATGGGAAGGCAATGGTAGTGCCAACGGGTGGGGTGCCAGTTCAGACGGGGTCTATGTCGCAGTTCCCTTTTTTGCCTTTCGTGAATAATTGTGCAAAGGGTATACTAACCAAATAAATAATTTCAGCATGATTACAAAGAAAACATTTTAATGCACTTAGCAAAAGCAATTTACATGCATACAATTAATGTGCTAATTTCAGTGATCTTCAGCTATTCATTAAAACCGGCCTGGCAGGTCCTGTACTTGGCAACACTCTTTAGTCATTTCCTGCTATTACTTTATGTACTCTAAAGTAATCAGCCATCTATAATTTAAGACTTTTCACTAATTAAATAGCCCCTTCTCTAATTATGTCCAAATTAGAGAGGTTAGTATGTGGATAAATATGTTTGTGTTTGGTGCATGTATTCAGAGATGGTGATTTCTCCATAGGTAAGAACAAAGGCCTGTATGTGATTGACAGTCTTTCAACAGAGTTGAGGGGAATGTTGGAAAGACAGACCTTCCACTTAAAATGTGGGCCACCGCCAAGGAATAGCATTTTTTGAGATAGGGTTTACATTCAGCCTTGTAAACCTAACAAAAGTCTGGATTTTTTGACCTTTAGGGAATAATACAAGCATCATCTGTTTTTTCAGGCCTTTGCCTGAGAGATGAAATGGAAAGAGGGCTCAGGGAGAAAAGGAGTTAAAGGTTGTGTTTGCAGGAATGTGTTTGCTGACATTGATCAATGGGTCATTTTGTGATTGTAGGTTTATTCACATAGAAGGTTCAAAAACAGATCAATAATAAAGCAATGGTGAAGATGCCAAAAAAAAAGATGATTAATGAAGAATATGGTGAAGGAATCTGACAAGTAGTATGAATGCACCTTCATTCAGCACTCTGTAAATAAATATGCATCAGACAGAAGAGAACATTCCCTTGGAACGTCGTTAGATCTAGGCAGAATCTCATCAGAGCCCATGCTTCAAAGAGCAGTTCCTCATGTCCACAGAAGCAAGTGTAAATTCTCTGGTGCAAAGTCTCTGTAAGCAGTTTCACTCTTGCATTATGCATGAATCTGACATCGGTAACATGAGCAGTGTTCTAATAGTGATTTCCAATTTTGTTTCCGGTGTTATGTTTTTAACAATGCTATTTAGGTTCGCATTTTTACTTTGGCCACATAATATCTTGTTACGTTTCCTGGGATAGCAGTTAATTACGGTTGGCGGTCCTGTAACCTGGTAATGCATAGCTAGACGAGGATTTAGTGTAGCTGTTCAAGGTGTTGAAGTCCCAGGCTTTGTTCCATCATTTTCTATGTCCCGAATTAACATGTGATGCTGAGTGTTAGGCAGGATCCCAGCTTCTTATACTAGACAACTGGTTATAAATAATAACGAGGTGTGCTAAAAGTGAATATCAAAACCTAAGGCAACCAAATCTGATAGGAGGTGATGACACCCAGGTTCTTAAACATAGCACTCAGGAAGTGTTCATTCCAGGTAAGCAGGTGAAGAAGTCAGAGGTTTTTCTCTTCCCCTTCTGTTATCTCCCTCTTCATCCTCCTTTGGCAGAAAGCCATTCTTTTCTCCCTGCTGACCTTTGCTCTTAACAAGGATTTGAAATAGGAGTCTTGAACACCTAGATGATTTCATACCAGGGAATACCCTCTTCACATTTCATGACTCTAAGTCTTTTTTTTTTTTTTTTTTTAATGATTTTGGAATGTTGGTTCTCTATTTAAATTATTTCATCCGTCAGTAGATAAGTCTTGGTGGTATTTTAAGTAACAAATGTAAAACCTGTTTTCTTTCCAGATCTTATTTTTTATGGTCCAAAGAGGACCATAAAATCCTCTCTAGATATATCTACATGACGTTTGGGGGAAAAATTCAATGCTTTCCATCAACTTCTTAACTTGATCCGTGCATTACAGCAGAGAAAGATAAGGTGATTCTTTTAAAACTTTCTTAGGCAGTGTTTAAGTCTGTTACTGATAATCGGATGATTACAAGGCACACTCCTCTCGATGGACTGTGATAGGTATGTCTAAGAAAATTATATTTGTATGGATTATGTTTTAGGTATGTAAAATGCCATATGAAAACAACTGCGATATTCCAGTCACTTGACATACGTTATCTTACTAAGAATACTGTCTATGCATGGGCTTTGGACAAAGGCAACCAGATGAGCAGGCAAAAGTCAGGGCTGAAACCCTGGTCAGGTTCTCCTTGCCAAATCTAAGAAGACACACGAATCATGTTAACCCTGACAATTAATACTTTTCGCTATTTGGTCTCCTGGAGAGTCACCGTTTTTTTCCAATTCACATAAAGACACTGGATGTGCTAATGTCAGCCAGCTCTTATTTCATACTCACAACGCCTCCATAGAGAATGTATGCTTCTAGGTGATGACGTCAAAAGTTAGAGGGGTTAAAAAACTTGTTTCAAGCCCCACAACTACTAAGGCACATCAAAACTTAAAATGGACATGCAAATACTTGCCTTGAAATCTTTGCTTCCTCTTCCCAAAAAAAGGAAAAATGAGGGGAAATTGACATGTTTCCTTTATCTATGTCTGTTTAGCTAAATAATATGGAGCCCTGAGCTGATGAAACTATAAAACCAACAGGTTTAGTTAAAGGCAGGGACTCTACTGTGTGTTAAGTTATGGCTGCACCCTCTGCCTAGTGCCTTGAGAGCAAGGAGATGAGGGCATTGGGTAGGGAAGTGCACTAGTTCTCAAATTTCAGTGGGCTTCGGAATCACCATGGAGACTTGCTAAAAAGAGATTGCTGGGCCCCCACTAACAGAGTTTTTGATTCAGAAGGCTTACAACTGACTTGAGAATCTGTGGTTTCTAACAGATTTGTAGGTGATGCTGATCATCCAAGGACCAGACTGGTCTAGAGTACAGGAGCTATCCATTAAAAACAAAGGAGCCACTCGCCACCAGTGAGTCAGGGGTGTTCTCTCTCCCAAACAGGTCTTGGGTCTCATTTTCCCCTCTGTTCAAATGAAACTCCTCATAGGATTATAAATGGCATTTTTTTTAGCTTTTTATTAACAGCCAAATTGCATTTCTGATTAAAATAAGTAATATCAGTATAGCAAACTGACTAGGTGTGGTGTTAAATGTCCTACTTCATATTATTGTTTTGGAGAGAGATAGTACTACTGGAAATTTAGAAAGTGAATAAAAAATTAGAGGTCTGCCAGACTAAGTGCATTTTATCCTTGTCCCTTTACTCATTTTTCATATATGAATAATCACAGTTAATCACAAAGCACTTCAGGACCCTTCTTAAGGACGAAACAAATATTCCAATAAATGCTTGGTAGAGTGCTTCTGGTTCCCAATTAAAGAAAAATGCTTGTGTGGTGTCCTGAATTCCTTCCAGAAAATAGTCCCTTTATGCAGAAACACTTTATGGTAAATCTTAAAAAAAGCAACAACAACAAAAAAAACAGCCTATTTTGTAAGGAAAACTTAAAGTAGGGTGTCTGGCGAATCTCTTTACTGCCACCTCCTCCCACATACACCTAAGGAATAACCTGTACAAATAACTTGATCTTGTCCATATATGCAGTCAGCCAGAGGGGAGTGAAAGGCACTGTTAGTCATCTTAATAATCTATACATACCACTCTCTAATCGATATGGCTGGGGAGCGCTCCACCTGAGTAATCATGCAAACCAACTCCGTCAACACATACTGAGTGATTATCTAGGACCACCATCCGTCTACACACAAAGGATCCAGAACAGTCCTTACTCCCCCGCCCCCTTACTTCCTTTTGTCCCTTCCAAGCCTTTCATCATTTTTAAAAGAATCTAAATTCTCCTATTCTGTTAGTATCATGAAAAAAAAAAAAACAAACACAATGAGGCAATCCATTTTCTGAGTGGTGGGACAGTAGATTCACAGCATTTAATTAGACCTAATTTAAGAGAGTTTTCTTAGTCTTCAGGACCAAATCCCTCAAGGGAAATAGTGATGCAATGGTTTGCTGCCTTTCATGGAGCTGGTTGGCTCATCTCTGGAGTTCTTAGTTATGTCTGGGGAAAAAAAAAATCAGACAGGTGGGCCTGTCTCGATTCCCATGGAAGCAGCACTGCCCTGACAGTTTGATCACACTTCTGGAAATCCAGTTTTTCTGGCTCTGAGTTCCTGACACGTCTGCCTTTGACTGTAAGGACAGTCTTTCTTGGAGAGCACTTTTCTTTGATGCGGATGTCAAAGCTTTAAAAAGGGCCATACTGTAAAGACAAGGCTTTCCCCCTCCCTTTATTCGGACCACAAGAGGCAGGTGTTTTATCTGGTTTTCACGTGAACTAGGAGAAATGAGAATTCTCTGAAGCCTTTCTTAAAGGGGCAAATTACTGAGACATGTGTAAGTGAAAAAAAATAAAGATAACTGTGGTCATCTGAAAGGAGCTTAAGATTCAACTTATCGTATGAGACAGCCTCATTAGAAGTTAGGGGGTCTTCCTGCATATGACAGACCAAATGTTAACGGTCATCAATGTGCATACAGGATCAGATTTGCCTCTTTCTCTCAAGCTGTTTTCTCGGGGGACTTTTTTTAGCTCCTCAATTCTGCAATGATAAGAAGAATACAAATAATAGTGTGGAGAGATGACTGATAAGGCAGAACTTTATTTTTCTAATGAGAGACTATGCATTTCAAAAATTGCCAATCCCTTCAGCTTCTCCTAGGGAAGACTTCAACTAGCTGTGGGAAGAGTCATTTTTAATTAAACAGTGGAAGACAAACAGGCATCCATTGTTATGGCGCAAAGGTATAACAGGCTTCCCTTTCATTCTTTTTCAGTGACTGAAGCTGTTGGGCCCTGTATCTCTCAGAACAGGGAACTCTAATGATGCTGGGATGGGAAGAGGCACATGTCGTAGGTGATTTCCGAAGAGAAAGGGATGGAACACGTCACCACTGTTCTCTTTGAGATGACTTATTTAAACACATCTCACTGACTACAACTGACGCAGCCGAGGTTAGTTGGTGGTTTAGGACTTCATAAAATGCTAGAGAAAATTCGCTGTGAGAATCGGATTCTAAGCTAGAAGACAAGCTCCAGACTAGGCCTGGGTTGTCTTAGACAGGGATTACTGCTGTGAAACGGCCACCTGGCATAGTGGATTTGTCACAGAAAACAAAATAAAAATAAAAAGCTGTATGAGCATGTGTGTGTTTGAATGTGTATGTACACAAACCTTAAAACCACATGAGGTCCAGTGATCTGCTGGCACTGGGTGACCATGGCTGGGTGACCATGGCTGGATGACTGACAGGAAGCCTTCCTCTCCCCTATATGAACCTGTACGCTGAGGAAACTCAGTGAGGGCCTGGTGAGAAAGCAACACCACTTTCAATAGTTAACAACTACCCAGAGAGTTCAGAGGCTACAGACAACTGACCAACTTCCTCTCTTGATGGGGTCACAACGCTCCACAATATCTGAGATAGCCTCCAGGATCCTGGACTCTTGCCAGGAAAGAGATGGTCTCACAATGGCAAGATGGCTGCTCAGGATCATACTGATGTCAATAGAATATTTAAAGAACTAAGACCCTATTTATTTTAGTTCCAGGATTCATATGCCAAAAAGTGATCATAAGCAAAAATATACCTATGCAAAAAAAAAAAAAGATACTCAGTGCAAAAATACATCACTTAACATTTATTCAAAGCTAACTATGTGCCAGATACTTCAGCAAGCACTCACATGTATGAACGCACTCAATCGTCAATGTGTCTCATTCTACAAAGGGAACAACTTTGACAAAAGATCACACAGTTATTAAGTGGAAAGTAAGGGTTCAAACTCAGTTCCAAACTCAAATTTCAAATGCTATTAAGAAAATCTTTTAGCAATGAAAATAATAATTAGCTGAAATCTTGGTCATTTAAGGGTTTATACAAGTAATCTTTTGTAAGTAGAGAGAGAACTTATTTGTCAGAGAAAAAAAATGAATGCCATTCCAAATAAAAGTCACATTTTCAGAGAGTAATTTCTAACTATTCTGAGGGTGGAGTAGTCAATGATGTAAATACACTTAATACTTTACCTATTTACGTGTTCTATATAGTACAACCCCCTCTCCCATACCTAATCTTAATTACTCTTAATTACAGGTCTTGAGATAGAATAGAATTACAGTTTAATTTGCCGAGCTGAAGAAGGTTATTTCCCGAAAAGGACACTTAAGAAGTTTTACAGTACTACCAGCAAAAACTACTTTCCTCTCTTGATTTCCCACTGTTATTAATGGTTCCACCCTGCTCCCAGTCATCCAAGCTTAAAACTTTCCCATTCCTCCCTTATTCTACTTCGAGAGTCAGTATTCTAATTCGAGAGTCTCCAAGGCATGTGACTCCTCATTTCCATATTTATTCCTTTAAGTATTTATCCAATATCCTTGAAGTTTTTCTTTCTAACTCAACCAGCAGTCTTTATAAATGCTACCAAAGATCATCCCTGACAATGTTTCAAGCCTCTGAACTGGCCTAGTTTTAGTTTTACCTCCCAGTTTCTTACCAGGCAAATTCCAAGAGTGACTCCCCAAAATAATTTCAGAGGGGCTCTTTTCTGACTATTCAAGAATCTGTTCAATCTTTTGTCTTTCACTCAAGGGAATTCCCAGCTTTCCTTCCACCACTGTTCTCCTAAACTCATCCCTTTCCTCTAGATGAAACAGTCTACTAGCAATGCCCCCCAAATATCTTGTATTTTCCAGGCTTCTTAACTGTATATTTTATTGATTGTATATTTTATTAATTTTGGTTTAAGACATTATATGCTTCAGGCATACTGTCTCTGGGGGTTGGTTTGTTTTGTTTCATTTCTCTAACAAAAGAGCAGATCCTTTTCTTACTATCAACCTGTATTCACTTTTCCCATCTTCAATGTCTAGCTTTGTTCGTGAGCACAGGAGGGACACCCTTGTCTTCTCTGAAATACCTGAGCAGGAGCATGAAAGCTGCCTAAAAGTTCCTATTTCCTGTAGGAAATCCATCTGGACATCCCAAATAAAGGAAATAGCACATCCCGAGTGTCAGGTGTCTATTCCACTTATCTGGCATGGAAAAACTTCTTGGAATTACCACTTCCTTAAGATTGTTGGAGAAACTTCCAAGTAGGAACTACATCATATGTTACTATACTCCCGTGTGGCACCTGTTACATATTTGCATATATTTATGCTCATAGTATGTATACTTTATATTGCTTCTAAATATTCATATATCAGCCTCACAAAATTCCAATGAACTTATGTGGGAAAATTCACCTCTTTGTGAGGCTTTGTCTTCATGACCCTAAAAGAAATAAAATAGAGTGATAGCGTCAGGTTGGAACTAGTCAGATCAAACAGCTTCTATGTGGTTGTTATTTAACATAAAGCACTGCCTTTCGAAAGCCCTAAGATGAGTTACCTGCCTAGGAGCTAAATCAGTTCTGTGCCTCCTCCTGTACTGTCCTTAATTGGCATAAATGTTCAGTGTCTGAAGATGTTCCGAGTGTCACCCGTCTGGCTTTGTGACTCGGATGGATTTTATAGCTCAGACCAAAGGAAAAAAAGACTCTTTGATGGCCAGTGACACCCCCGAAGCTGACAAATCACTCCCTTGTTATCCCTGGTATCTCCCACACCTAGCCCATTAGTAAGTGGCAGCTCTCAGAGAGGCTCAAAGTTGAAGCGAAAAAGTGATCCCGGGTAAATTTAAATACTGACAGGCCTTAGGCAAACCCAATTTTTAAATGAGCCATTCTGAGACAGATACAGGATTCTGCTGTTAACATCAAAAAGCTGAGTCCCACAGCTTTCCTGCGTGGCAGATTGGAAAGCCTGGGAGAAGGTGTCACTGGGACTCAGATGGTGGCCAGTCGCATGCACTGCGCGTGTTCTTTCCTTCCCACGAACGAGTGCGCAGCGCCCTTCTCTGCGCTCCGGTGAGCAGTACCGTATGAATTCTGCCGGTTCGGGTTCCGGGAGCATCAGCGGGGATCCCACCATGGAGACGGAAGCATGCTCAGAGACAGCATGTGGCTAGGGACCTGGCTGCTGACGCCTATTTGCTGACGCCGGAACCTCTCGGAGGATAATTCTTCCCAAGAAAAGAGGGGATCCAACCTAAAACCTCAGCAGATCAAACCAGCTTGGTGTCTGCCATTTCTACCCCCCTAGGGACATATCTGGGTCCTAAAAAGACAGAGGTGTTGGCAAATACTAAAAAACACTGGAATGCAATTTACTACGACGTTAGAAGAATTTCTAACAGAGATAACTCCAGAATGGTACAGAGGTATCCCTCCCACCTCAATTCAGTTCCAAATAACCCCCAGTTTCAGAGGTGGCAGCAGTCCCGACAGAGGAGGCAACAAGACAGAAGCGATCAAAAGAACCTTCCAGAAGAGGCGGCAGTTGGTGCAAAATCACAGCGGTGCCCCCAAGAACCATGAAGTGAACCATGAGTCTCCTTCAGGTGCCTGTGAGAAACACCCTTGTCTTCTCAGAAATACCTGAGAAGGGGCAGGAAAACTGCTGTGAGATCTAGCGTCCAGCCATGACCAGACAGACGAGAAATCCAGCAGAGCTATCAGTGACCCCACTCAGAGTGCCTTGGCTAGGAAAAACACAGTTTATGTTGACTGAGCGCTTTGAGCACCATATTATTTTCTACTTACATACTTAATTTGACCCTTCAGCAATTCTATGAGGCAGGTACTAGCACTGGCCTCATCTTATATGTGAGAAGCAAGAGTCTTAAAGAGATTAAGTAATTAGTCCCCAGAGGAGGAGCTGATCAGTGACTGCCTGGGGAGTCAAACTCAAGCTGACAGGTTCCAGGGCCCCATGGGAACCACTGAGGTATTAGGCTACCGGCTTGTGCTAAGAACATGCTAGAAGGGCTTCCTGTAAAAGCTCAGTATAAATTCTGTGTTCCCACAAAGCCCAGAGTTGGTGCAGTTGTGGAGCATGGTTGAGAGTCCACGACAGCAAGATGGGGAGCAGGAGCCCACACCCGAAAGCCAGCTAGGGACTCGTTCTGTCTGGAACGATGTCATCCAGAGCAGGCAGCTGACATCCAGTCAGCAGGGTTGAGGCAGCTGCAGGGTTGGTGAGCGCTCCTACTGAACCATCTTCGAGACCTCAAGGCAAGGCCTAACAGAGGCTGGCAGATTTGGGGCGTTCTTATCCCCTTTGGGATAAGAGGCGTCCCACTCTGCATGTCATGTCAGGCAGGCGCATTTTTGGCACCTCCCTGGGAGATGGGAATCCTTCTGGATTTTTCAGGGAAAAGTACTTCCTCACTCTACATATTGGTTTCCTGTTGTAAAAAAAATGAGGGAGTTGGAACAGTTCGCTTGTGAATTTCTCTGTTTGACTAAGACTCTTTCCATTATAAAGCTGGGAAAGCAGCTTTTACATTTCACTATAAACCTTTAGCATGCTTTAAAAAAAAAATAGCAAGAAAGGTAACATTCCAAAATCAAAATAAGCCACGAAGGAAGGTTTATGGACTATAGTGATTGTAAGAAAAGTAGGAGAGGTAACAGATAATGGGAGGGCGGTGGCGGGGGTGGGGGTCAGTAGGGAAGGAGTGGGGGGTAGAGAGACAGACAGACAGAGACACAGAGAGAGAGAGAGCATCTCAGGGTTAGCAGCTTCTGGAGAAAGGTGAAAGGTTTTCTCCCAGTTTCAACAGAAATAGATTAAACCTTTCTTTGTCGTGTTAAAACATCCTGCAGTGTATTTCATGGACAAGATAAGTCAGAGTGTCCTCCATTCAAGACCTGATGTACAAAGAGAATGAGGTGGATTACATCAGGAGGTTCTGAAAGTGACTCTGTCCCCCGACAATCAGGGACACGTTTCTTGACCTTGTAAACAATAGGATTTTGGGATTCCTCTCCTTTAGTAGAGAGGGAACCCTTTGTCCCTTAAACTGTTTTAAACTAAAGTTAGACAAGGAGTGCACTGTTGGAGAGATGTTCCATGTTGTGTGAAAGAGCACGTCTGATGGGGACCCTCTGGGAAAGAACTGGGTGACCTGTAACTTCTCTACTCTTGTGAGTTTCTGCTATCTAAAACCTTTCGCTACTTGCAGCCAGGTCCCTGAGGACCGGAGTATTGAAATACAACAGGTGGCTTGGCCAGCCCTTTCCAACAGATGTAGAAGAAGCATGCCAAACGCTCTCTCACCAATATCACTCAGTGCTGGCTCTTGCTCTGGCGCGCACACACACACACACACACACACACACACACACACACACACCTTTCACCTGTCTTGCATTTCTGGAAGGGGCCTACAAAGCAAAGCGAGGACAGCTTTACTTCTGCGCCGTGTGAGAGCTCCAAATAAGGCGAGCACTGGGAAGAAGCCAGTTAACGCTTTTTCTCATCATGGCCTTAACAATGCACCTGATTTAGAGCTACCTGTAGGCAGTCAGAGATGGAAACCTAAATAAGAAACCACGGCATCCTGAAATGTAGCAAGAGAAGAATAAGTTCACTCAGGAATGACGGGAATGATAGACAAGTGGAGACAAGCTGAGCTAAGATTATGCTATTGTCTGTTTTAACTTTAGCGACAGGCATGTTTTACAACATAGGCTCTTAGAAATTACTGAAAGAAGATGCTGGGTATTGAAAATGGAACAAGGGGGAGAAACACTACAATTCCTATTGTATTAAATGCCACATTTAGTATGCACCAAAATACTGCCCCTGCCCTCAAGGGGCTTGCAAGTTACTAGAGAAAATGGACACGGGAGTACTTTTATCATTGAAAGGAAACAAGCTTGATCACACACAGGAAGAAAGGATTCTGACCAGGAGGTACCGGTTAGGGTCATCAGAGGAAAGTTTTATGAATGAAGGAGATTAAGGATGAAGAAGAAAACATTTTTTCAGTCACTTAATAATTTTATATTATCCCACATTCAAAGGTGAGGAAATGAAAACTCACAGAGATTAAATATATTTCCCAAGAAAACTAAACTGTAAGAGACAGAGTGTATGCCCAGTCCTCCTTATCTGCCATGTCCTCCCCCCATAGCTAGGTAGTGAAGGTTTTAAGGGATGGAACTGAGAGATCAACATGAATACACAGGAAGGTGGAATTGCAGTGCAAACTGATGGACTTTAAGAAATGAGGTTGGATAATCAAACACAGGGGTGATGCAGAAAATGAGACTGCCAACGGCTTTCAGTGACAGAGATGCACAAAATTCAAATCTTAAGAAAACAGAAAGCATCGGTTATTATCTCAATTACTTACTTATCTCAATGCCTCCCCTTCTATCAAATCAATTTGGGTTGAAGACAACACCAATAAAGTACAGGTATGTGTGTTAGACATTCAATACTCACCAGCTGACTAAAATTGTGATCATTTTAATAATCAGATGAATGGAATATTTTGAACTCTGACTTACATGACTTGAAGAAAGAGAAAGACGGGGAAGAAGGTGAAAATGGGAAACTATAGCTTAGAAGAATCAAATCCACAGCTTATGCTAAATCCACTGTGCACTGAGAAAATACTCAAAGCACTTGAAATTGTGCTACTAGTACATATTAACTTATTGCCAAAGCTTTAGAAAATAGAGTAGGTGGGACAAAGGCATTTGTTGTACATAATTTGTACAAAACAATATCAAAAAATAAATCTCTCTTTGGCTACGACCAGAAATTGAACTTTATATGGAGCCTTCAAATTCAGGCTACTTCCTAAACTTCTCAAAATACTTCAATCTCGAGACTCGATTTATTTTCCATTAGTACTCCACGTATGTGTTGTAGGAGATGTATACTTAGTATGATGTGATCACTGCAGTCAACCACAGCCACAATAAATGATAAAATCTTTCTGTACATGGTAATCAGATTAACTCAGCCAAAGTCCAATTTTTCCTTTTCAAACGACTACACTGCTTTGCTTCACAGAATTAAATATGAATAGATTTTTTTCCTTAGTAGCACTTCACAATTTCTAGAAAATGGATGTTCTTGTTTACATGCATCATTATCTTTATAAAATATCACACAAAAGTGCTTTCTATATTTCCCTGCCAAACCAAGAGAAATACAGAAATTTACTGGGTTTCTATTGACCTAGTAAATGTAAGACAGAAATCTAAAGGCTCTTAGCATTGTTTATGCTGAAAATGTATCAGATTCTATTCTGAAAGCACACTGGCCTGTAAAGTGTTTGTCTTGCTCTGGCAAATAGGAGCCCTGTGTAAACGGATATCACAGCTTGAACTGAAGTTTACTTTGTTCTAATCAGAACTGATGTATCCGATCACTTAATGATACCCTTGTTACACAGGAGAATCATCCAGTCCTCAGCTAGTCTGCATTGCAGCACGTTACTCCACTAAACTCAAAATGAATAAAGAAAGTGGAATTTCTGAAGCCTGCGGATTCAATAAATGTCTCTGAAGAGAGATCATAGCAAAAAGATAATTCTGGAGTTGGTATTCTTAAAAGCACATTCCTCGGAAATGGCAATAACAACTCTCAGAATGAATTCTGCACAATCGTGCAGCCTAGATCAAAAATGTAAAGGCACTGTGGGTATTTAAACTCCAAGTCTAGCAGCCCTATCAGACACATGACCCTGTACACGACTTGACAGAGCATGAGGGATCTGAATTTCCATCTAGCATTCTTCCAGAATAACTTTCTTTCACTGCCTAGTGCCCTTTGTTCTGTCTACACCAAAGCAAAATATGAAATGTGATGTCCCTTTAAAACTCAACCCCAGTGTCACCTCTATGACATGTCCTCCTTCCACTATCAAGTTCCATGGCCCCGTCTCTCCTCTCTGCTCCCATCACCTCTTACGCACAAATCTAGAGCATCAGTTACTCTTCCTTGTAGTCTTACTTGTCTGTTTGTCCTTAAAAACAAGCAGTGTGACTTACTCCTGGGGCAGAGTAGGCCAATAAATATTTCTCTGAATGAATAAATGACACAGTGAACAATATTTATCTATACAATAGGAAGATTATTCTGTACTTTTGTCTAAAATTGCATCTTCAGACCTATTAGTCCTTGCCCTACATTTTCATACAAAGATATTCTAATTTTACTTCTGTACATAATTTGACATTCTGACTTTCAGCATTGTGATTTCCATCAGGTAACATATATCACCCAAAGGGTAAAATAAGTACTCTCTCTCTCTGTCTCTCTGTCTCTCTCTCTGTCTCTCTCTTTGTCTCTCTCTCTCTCTCTCTCTGTGTCTCTCTCTCAGTCTCTGTCTCTCTCTGTCTCTCTCTTTCTTTCTCTCTCTCTCTCTGTCTCTCTCTCTCTCTCTCTCTCTCTCTCTCTCTCTCTCTCTCTCTCTCTCTCTCTCTCTCTCTCTCTCTCTCTCTCTCTCTCTCTCTCTCTCTCTCTCTCTCTCTCTCTCTCTCTCTCTCTCTGTCTCTCTCTCTCTCTCTGTCTCTCTCTCTGTCTCTCTGTCTCTCTCTCTCTACACACACACACACACACACACACACACACACACACACACACACACACAGAGATGGGTGCTTTTTTAACCTAAATATTACTCGAAACAATGGCACGGGTTATGAGCACAGTGATGAATTTATAATCTGAAACACAGTGATTGTGTTTCGCTGTGACTTGGGTATATAATTCTTTCTTCAGGCAAGGGGCTGTCTATAGGCAGGTTGGGAAAATAATGAATGTTTGCAGTAATCATTTCATGGGTTGACTGAAACTTAATAGCCTTTATTTCCAATTTAGGCCTGTGCTATGTTTCACTAGAAACAGTCTCAAATGAAACACCGTCTATTACAATAGTATTTAACCCTCTCTTGCTAATCCTTTGTTACTGCTTTATTCGGCTTTGTGTGTAGTTGCAGCAGACTGTTAACCACCTCACTTTTGACCCTGCTGCTCTGTCTCAGCCTTTCTCAGTCTACACTCTGTTACCCAGAAGATGGATTACCAATGACTAATTATATGAGAGATGAGGACCCTAACTTCAACTTATGACTGCCAACCTCCTCTTGATGCCTTTACCATTCAGCATCAGGTAATGAAGGAGAGAAGAAAAACAGAAAATAGATTTAGATGAACTCATCCTGCTTATAGTCAGCAGATGAAATTAAGGACCAGGGTAAGAATCTCAAATTAATAAGAGGCTTAGGTGCTCCTAACCATGAAAAAATTTGACAGCCAGAAATACAGAATTCAGTTGCAGGACTATGAATACAGACAACTGAGCAACTTGGCATTCTAAGGAAGGAAAGAAAGAGACAAAAACTAGGTGAATGTTAAAAACTTTGAATCACGGAGTACGTGATACACAGAAAAACATTCTTTAAAATAATGATTCATATTCAGGATTATGCATCAGGTTGACTTGAGATGATTTTGCAAAACTACACATAGGTGATGTTTACTGAGAATGAATGAATTGCAAGCTCCAGAGGTGATCAACACGCAAGTATCTTAAAAACAAGCAAACTCTCTAAATGGGCCTGATACACGTTTCTGATAGCAATAAACCATTGTTTAATGATTGTCCAGACAGTGTCAATGCCAATTAATTAGATGAAAAAATTAATAAAATGGTTTAGGGTCATTAAAGGACAAGAATTCTTTGGTGGGAGTTTTCCTTTGGCGCTTTCACCATGGTGTTCATATCAACAATGGATACTATGATTTTCATATCCTGACACACAGAGAAGTTGATAACACTCCAGACTCACTCTATAAAGACCAGGTCAGTCAATAAATATAGTAATCACTTGAGCCTGAATAATAATAAAAACCCCACATATTTAGCCAAATTTGCACCAAGAGCTTATTTGTTAAGCCCAATGAAGAAGCTACCATGAATAATGAAAGTTCATTCAGTGTTCCCCTTTGCATTCTCTAGAATTACAGAGGTGCTTATACAACTCTAGTAACTCGGTAATCTATGGAGGTGTAGCTGTCATTCACTAATCATATCATTTAACAATACTGAAGATACAAATAGCAAAATGAGGACGAACCAGGGGATGTTTCCTTTCTTCCAGAGCTGATAACAAAGTATTGGAGAGGAAAGAGAAGAGACCACTTGAAGGAAGAAATGATCAGTGGTAGCAAGACATCTGAGTTGAGGTTGGTAAAATAAAAAGACTGGTTTCTTTGATTCAAGTAAAGTGACTCCTTTGCAGAGAAAAATATAAGGGACAAGAACACCAGAGTTGACCTCTTTACCAGAATAAATGATTCACTGGACAAAAATCAGGAATGCTTCTATGTTCTCAACAGTACTCATCATCTTACTGGCCTTCAGTCAATGCTAATAATTATAACATGTCTGTCCCTACTGTGACCTCCAAGAGAACTTGTCTTCCAAGTCTTTTCTCCTGAGAAGAACATCCCTTTCCCTCTGCTCCAGGGCCAACCCACTTCCTTAGGCAGGGATGGCCTTCGTCCAGATCCACACCATTCCTGCTGGCAGTTCTTGTCTGGATCCAATTGGCCTCAGCTGGAGGTCCAGATGGCTCATTCCTTATTCCCCAGCAGGGTTTCAGCAGCATCCACCCCTTCCTGGTCTCTCTGCCATTAGTGCCATCAGGCCTTGAGTGTTTTTCCTAAATCTTAACAGCAGTGTAGTAAAGCTTGCAGACAGAATAAAGTCAACCATACAAGAAAGACAGCTTGAGTGAGAGTACACTATATACAATGCAAATGAGTGAGGTTCAATTGTGGAGCATTCTGAAAGTTACTTTTTAGCCACAGCATTTTCTGTCTATGTAAATAACCTTTATATCTATCTATCTATCTATCTATCTCAATATCTGTTAATTCATCTATTAATGAACAGAGACAGAAAAATATCATATATAGATAGACACAATAGAAAGATAAAAATAGAGATTTAATAGATACTAAAATAAACACACACATGTATACATATGCATATACATACACATATAAATTTTTAAGCAACTGGATAGACATTGTTCAAAAAGTTACAGCTAAATCTCTATCCATAATCATATCTCTATATAAACACTTCAGAATGTTTCTGACAATTTGTTAGTTTACCTGTGTTTCCCATACAATAAATTTTCACCACATTTGAAGACAACATTGTGTGACTTAAAACAGACTCTGTTTAGATGCAAACTTAAGTCTGGGAGACTTTTTATGGTAGCCAAAACAAAAAGGAGTGTACCTCATTGGAAGTTTACACCTGGGATAGCCTGACTCAGGTCTCAGAGAGAGCATCCAAATTTCACCTTGTGAACCTATCCCGAAGCACCCTTCAGCTGTCTTCCAGAACAGGCAAACTGAGGCAAGGTGTTCATTTCCTAGGGGTCCTGTATTGAATGGCCACAAAATGAGTTACTTAATACAATAAAACATGTACTCTCTCGTAGGACTGGCGTTTGAAAGTGGGAAGTCTGGCAGAGTCACGCTCCGAGACCCAAAGGATCTAAAGGAAAATCCTTTCTTGCCTCTACCAGCTTTCAGTGGCTGCTAGAAAAACCACATTCCTTAGCTTGTAACCATGCAATGCCAACCTCTGCTTTGATGTTCACACAGATTTCTTCCTTTTATCTCTTCTGTGTCTTCAGATCTCTCGCCTTATACAGTGATGCATCACCTAACATTTCAGTCAGCGACACATGACGCATATGACAGTGTCTCAATGGGCTACACCCTCTATCCTGGGAGAGAATACTATCTAAGTGTGTGTAATTATAATCAATGACATTTGTACAATGACAAAATCACCTAAAAATGCATTTGTCAGAATGCATCCGCACTATTCAGCAATGCATGGCTGTGAAGACACCAGTTACTGGATTTAGGGACAACCTAATACAGATGACCTCATTAAAAGTGGTTATATGTGAAAACAACCAATTTCCAAATAAGATCACGCTGCCAAACAGGTGCCAGTGGTTCGGACTTCCACATCTTTTGGAGGGACACAATTCAATAAGCATGTTACTAACATAGAGGTAGAATTGACTTTATGTCGGTTTTCAAATATCGATCTTGAGAGCTAGCCCCCAAGCTCTAAGACGCTATGAATACAGAAAGCAAAGAGGGCTGTAACTATAACCCTGAAAATGATAAAGAAAAAATAACTGTCCAAACTAAGAGACTTTGTACTTGATAAAATGGGGGCAATGAATGATAATTCATGGACATCAGGCATGAACCAGCTTCTGTTATATATATATATGTGTGTGTGTGTGTGTGTATATATGTATATATACATATATGTATATATATGTACATATATATACATATATGTATGTATGTATGTATGTGTGTGTGTGTATATATATATATATATATATATATATATATACACACATATGTTCACTTTAGCCCTAAAGGGGGAAATCACAGCAGTAGGCTCTTGAACAGCAAGTATTATTTTGCATTTAACTTGCTTCCCAAATAGTTAATTCCATGTGAGGTTCTCTAGGTTGAGACACAGCAGCAAAAATGTATAAATGTCATGATGGATAAAAATTTCTTTAAATTAGCACTAATTTAGTGAAATAAACTGTTGATAAGGATGGAATGCTTCCACTGAATGATCTTCAATTCTTTTTGCCATGAATTTTATCATGCACTCCAAAAGGGTACCAGAGGTTAGAATGTGAAAATATCTTCTCAGGGGACAGAATGCACCAAACAAGATGCAACAGAAAGATTTAACTACATTTAACTCTGAATCTCTTCTCTTCAATTTGCGTTGGTTAGAACCTCCCAAAGAACTATCTCCCTTCAGTGTATTTGGCAGAAATGTTACTGGTCATCTTCCCTGAATCTTCTCATGTCACCAAAATTATATTCACTGTCTACACCCTTAAAACCAGAGTGAGGTCTATAGTAAGTGCTTAGCTATCTAAAGTCACTGAAATTCAAATGCATCAATAGAATGAGACCTTTTGGTTTTCTTTTGATTTTTGCAGTGGAAAAAACTGAAAAAAAATCTCAATCAGCTATAGTTTCATCTTTCAAAGCAGGTCAATTCACAGAATAATAGGACAACTATTTAACTAACTAGAAGTTTGAAACTCCAAAGCAGGTAAATCACTGTTTGTCTTTTTAGAGCTTATCATGTGCATATATTTATACATATATATATATACACACACAATACATATATATATAGAGAGAGAAAGATCTATATTAATATAGATATATCTTCCTGGATCCTAAATAATAATTAATTACAATTTGGCATTACTATATTACCTAGGCATAATGTTCAGTACTAAGGTAACCACAAAAACAAAAAAAAACATGAATCTACAGATATTTTTGCTTATTAGTCAGGATATGCCTTTTACACATAACTGGAAAAATACAAAAGCAAACTGGTAAAACAACTAAAGATGAGAGCATCTTATACAGGATGCCACGCTGGAACGCTGGTGGAGGGTGCCGGAGACAGAAATACAGACTGAGATGCAATGCCCATATTCAGAAATGAATGAAGCATTGTGAACAAAAGAGATAAAAATATCAATAATGGTTTTTTAAAAAGGCTACTAACCAGTGTGAACTGAATCAAAAAGAAATTCTGCACAAGTGCTGCTCTTTGAGCTGAGAAGACAGAAGGGCATATACCAAGATGGAAACAGAATGTAGAAAGACACACAAAGCAGTGAGAAAGAAAACAGTCTTTACTGAGTGACTCTAACACGCTAGAGTGCCAGACTCCTTCCTTACGTTCTCTAACGTATACTCACGGAAGTCTGTAGTAAGAATAAGTGTCGAATCAATTGTTGAGGAAACACAGCCAGAAGGCAGCAGACAGAATGATTCTCTGAATCCAGAAGCTACTTTTGTGCCATGATCCTCCCCCAGGGCACCTATAGGACAGGAGACTGACCTGGCACAGTCAGAGCCTCAGTTCTGGGAGGAAGGCAGCTCTCTGGCGCAAGAGGAATCTCAGAAAACGGGCACCACATTGAGGCAAAGACTGCTAATTTGGAAACCGACACATAATCTTCATTTTCTCTTCTGCAACTATTTAAAGGAATTACTCTAAGTCTTCATTTATTACAAGAAAATATGTGGGGAAAAAAGCAACTGCACAGCTGCTTGCAGGAATAATCTTTAGCAGCTTGAATTTATATTAAATACGCTGTAATGTAAGTGTAAATGTGATGAGTCAAGATACTACCATTTTGTATACTTCAGTGTCATTTTTTCTTCACTTGTTTAACACGCATTACTAGTTTTGTTTTGTTTTTTCCCCCTCTCACATCCAGATGGATGGAAAAAAAAATTTAACTCATTCTAGAAGTGTTTCAGCTTGGGTCCACACTCAGGGGTCCGAGTCTCAAAAGTCACTATTTATCGCATGAATTATTACATGAATAACCTATCTAACCATGACCAACTGCCAAAGGGCAAGGAAGTCTCCTGGATGAAAAAGAAAGCCTTGAACTAATATAACTTTGAATGTGTACTTTCTCATTAGAGGATAAGAATCTATGGGTTTGTCAATTCACAATGATAAAAGAAGCCACTGATGCCATCTTGTTACCTCTGCACACAGGCCTTGTTTCCACTGGTTAATTTGTGTTGGTAAAGCCATGTGAAATATACCGGAGATAAAAGACCATACATTATAGATAAGAGATAATGGTGAATGTTTCATCAGAAGCATTGAGTTTTCTTGTACTGAAATAAGGATTTTCAAAGATGCTTCCTACTCCTTAAGATGAAGATTTTAAGAAGGTAAGTTTCACACTCATTAAACTCAAGGTTTTAACCAGGTCAATCCAAGCAGTTAAAAGTGTGTAAAGATGCTTTCCTGCCTTGTGTAAAGTAGGCAGATGTGCAATGCATTAACTCGTAAATAGGTTAAGAGCAAAACAACTTTCCTTTCTCTATAATTTGCTGGAGAACTGTCTAGAAAAAAAAATGGGGAGGTGTACAAAACTGACATGCTTTTACAAGGTTGCTGGACAGAGAAAAATTAAAGCTACCTAACTGTGAGCACTGACTTATTTGAAGATTTTTACTGTGTGCCAGACTCTGTGACAGGCTTTCAAGATACAAACCTGAGCATGACGGACATGGAACTGCAGTGCAGGAGGAAAGACAGAGTGTGATACATGAGGAAGCTACTCTCCATCCTGGAAAATCAAGGAAGATTTCTTGGAGAAAGCAATATCTATGCTGAGGCATACTATTTGGGGATATTATCTAGATGAAGATTTAGGGTGGAATGGAATAGAAGTCAGAATGGGAAAGGGTTTACTGGGGAAGTTCTAGAAGAAGTTTTCAAGAACCAATGGAGAAAAGAGAGAAATTAATCATTTTTTCAGATATTTATTGGTAATTTTATTTGATGCTGTACCCAAATCAAGCAAGCGTTCATTTCTTAAAGGTTATTTCTGATGTGGAGTCCTGAAACCATATGAATATATTATACTCTATAATATTAAAATTCCTTGGTCATGTCTATTTCTTGGTTTTGATCCATAGGCCTTGGTGACATAAGACGGAAGCTGAGTGAAGTATGTATGGGACTCTTGAAATTCTTTTACCACTCTTCTGAAAGTCTAAAGTCATTTCAAAATAAAAAGGTTTAAAATGCAAAATTAAAATCAAAATCCACATTTAAAAAAAAGAGCCTATGGATTACTCATACTATATTTAAGAATCAAAAAATTTTCAGCCCACATATAAGACAGAGAGATCCTTCGATTGGGATTGCCTCATACCAAGACATTGAATAACACAGTCATGAACCTCACCCACCAAGAGGTTAAATCCACTGGGGCAGACTAAGTTAAATAGTGAATCAATCAATAACTAACAACAAGGAATAGAAGTATTTCAAAAAGATCCAATCTGTGGGGGAAAAGTATACCTCACATCTCTGTGTGTTTTCTTCAGTATCCCTTGTGCACGCTTCCTTGTTTGGCGAAATTGAAGGAAGGATACCCATAATGACTCAGGTTCCTTGGAAGAGGCTGAACGTTAGTCTGAGTGTAATTTTGCTCTCTGGTTCTCTTGTAAAAGGAAGAGGTAAATCAAAAGTGCACAAGGAAATACGAGTGTCAGTGTTTGATTGAGGGTAGGAGCATCTGGTAAAAGAAGCCACATGGCAAAGGCATCAGGTAACCTGGGAGAGGCGAGGACTTGGCCAAGAATTCAGTGAGTCAATACATATGGTCCTTTGATCTGAGTGGGAGTTCAGTGAGCAGACAAGAAAATTGCTACATGAGGTATGTATAGTAAAGAGAATAATCTGAATATTCTTTAGGGAAATTCCAAGACCTAGTCACTATCGAGCAACAAGTGGTACCTGAGCTCCTTTTAAATATCCCTTCCCTTCCACCAAGCCAAATAAAAATAGACTTTTAGTCTATAAGACCAAATTAGCGGTTGTCAGAAGGGAAGGGGAGAGGAGGTGAGTAAATTGGATAAATAGAGTCAATTAAATGCTGAAGAATGGAATTGGACTCACTGTGAACTGAATGAAGGGACAGATGCTGATTTACAATGATGCACACCTGAAGCCTATATAATATTGCAATGCAACATTACTTTAAGGCAATTTTTTTAATATCAAATCCCTTACAACCTTGGATGAGTTGTAGTTAGGAACTCTGGTTTCTTCTATTACTGGAAAGAGATCAGCTAGGACTGAAGCAGTAACATTTATTTTAATGCATTATCCACTGCCGTCTTCAATCCTCACAAGGTGTCTATCACCCACAAATGAGTTGTTTTCCAGAAAAGAAATAGACATTGTGAGTTAATGAAGAGGTTGGAGCCTTCATGTTCCTCGACTTACCCTCCTTTGTTGGTGTGGGTTTACTGGTCTTCTTGCGGCAGTGAGGATCACAATATCCTAAGATTTCTCTGGAGAGAGATGAGCAGGGCTTGCCCTGCAGTTTTTATCAGTGTACAGTTTTGTTGGCCATATGAATTCAAAACAAGAAAACAGAACAAGGGAAAGGAAGAGAAGTGAAAGGGATAGAATGAGTTGGATATTAAGTGTAAACAGGGGAAAGTATATGCAAAACAAAACAAACAGAGTCAGACAGAGCAACAAAATCATGATAAATGTGGAAAGTGAAGAAATAATTGGTACCCCACACTATCATTTATGCAACCTTTCACCCATGCATACACCAATATTTGTTGTGTGAGGAATACATTTATAAGTAGTTTAAAGAAAACTGACTGGAAAGATTACATTAAGTTCATAAAATGGTTCCCTCTGGGAGGGAAGCAGGAAGAAGGATAGGATTGATGAGGTGATGAAAGTCAACTTTCTCTGAGCTTAAGTCCAAAGCAAAATGGGGAAACGCCATGTTTAAACTCCCAGTGGATACACAGGCATTTGTCCAATTCTTCTCTGTAGTTTTATGGTGGGGATGGGAGGTGGGGAGCAGGACTGTTTATATTCGTTTAACTTCTTAAAAATAGAAAGAGAAGAGAGTGAGAGGTGGAAAGGTTTTGGTGACAAAGTAGAAGGCATTCAGGTACATGGTGTACCAGTTATTTATCAGCCAGAGGCGACAGACAAGTATTTAATGCCACAGCATTCTGGGAATGGAGGACAGTCTCTTATCCAAGAGGAAGCGAATCCTCTCTGTCATTCCTTCTGGTCTGAGTATGCTGTTCCTGTCTCTCCCTCCCAAGAACCATTCTCCCTGATCAGCAATCACTCTCGCTCTGGTTCAGCTTTGTTTACTTTCTGAGGTCGCTGATGAACTGATATGTTTTCTGTCAACTGAAATTTCCAGACACATCCCCGCATTTGACAGACTCTGTGAGCTCCAGCACAGGCACTTCCTGGGGAGAGAAGCCTAGCAGGCACCATCAGAGGCTTTTACTCCTTCCAGCTAAGGCAGTGTCACTTTTCTGGCTCACCAAATGCCACAGAGGTGAAATCCTAAAACTCCGCCACTAAAATCCCTGTCAGCACATGCCAGCACTTCTGAGAGATGCTCGTCTACAACACAGAAGCGCATAATAGATACTTCCAACTCGAATTCTCACTAACAGGCGATGGGGTCCAAGCAAGAGAAGCTTTTCACACTGGATGAAGAAGAGCAGGAGTTAAGTACCAGTCAACAGAACACCCAGATTTTGAACAACGGCAGGGCTGAGAAAAGAGAAAAACAGGGTGCTTGGAAACACAAATGAACAGAAGCAAGTTCACAGAACAAAAGACTGATCTGTGTACTTTATTGCGAAGGCGTTACTGTCAGCAAAAAAGGAATAGCAGGTTAATGAATGTCCTGAGGTCACCTGTGATGAGGTTAACAGCAGGCAGAATCGGTGCACAACCCTACTTCCTGAGGGGGAAAGACAGCGACACAGGGAGTGATTTTTAGCTGTCGCTGAAACGAAAAGGGAGCCCTGAAAATAAAGTCTGACGATTCGAGACACTTTGACTAAAGATTAGAGGAAAGTGGAATTCTCTGACTGAAGAAATACATAGCATTTTTGTCCATTATCTAAAATAAGACACTTCAATACTATCAGTCCACTGGCCCCATCTTACCAGAAATGAAACGGGGCAAAAAGTGGCGAGGGTCACAAAACAATGCAGATTATAAATTACTGCTTCTGGGCCTGTTGCTTAGCTACCATAGCAGTCTGTCTTTTTACCCTTCTACCGCCGGCAGCATCATTTGCAGTTTTTTAAATACATTTGAGCAAATTCTGACATTATTCTATGGATACAATTCAATTAAAGAACAACCCTTGAGTGTTTCAGATAAAAATCAAGGGCTTGGGCTAGAGTTTGAAAGTATGGAAGGGATAAATGGTGGGCGTGGAGGATTTCTGGTCCGTGGTCGAAATTTCACTGGGAGAAATGGCAGCAAAGGAATAATTGATCACCTCCCTCAGAGCAACTGGCAGACAGTAGTATCTCTTCAGTGGTTTTGCGTGAAAGAGGAGACTGGGTTGTTTCCTGTCTGGTAGGAATTGACAGTTAAGCTGCCAGTCTTCTAACCTTGTTATAAATAGATGCTAGGGATGTGACTATTGCCTCCATTTCTGTGAAATGTACATGCATACGGAAACATCTCTCAAAGACATTTACATATGCAGAAATTTATTAAGGACATACTGGTACCTTGTTTGCGAGAGGAAGAACCAAGTATCATATAACCACGGGATAATTTTCTCAGGACCAAATGAGTCAAAAGACAAAAGAAAGAAAATAAGCACACTGAAATCGAAACGAGACCTGGAGCTGAGCAGATGCTTCTCTTGTGTGTGTTTGCTTTTTCCTAAAGAGGATGAAATGCAGATGCAAATGAAAAGTGAAAGTTTAAATGTGTTTTGTATAAATGTGAGGAGTAAACATGTCAAGTGGCTGAATTAGTTGCACATGTGTTGCGAGAGAAGTGTGATATAAAATGAAGGTGAGCAATGACATTGACCGAGAAACACATTGTCTGCGTGTTCGTGTCAATATAGGAGATGAGAAAAAGAGCAGAGGATAGAGAATAGGGAGGAGAACGTTCTGTTCAAATCCTGTTTGGTCCGAGGGCGACATGCCTGATTAAGAAAGGGAAGTGAGAGAAACTCAGAGCAACATACTTTATCACCAACCAAATCTCAATTTAAATTCATTTGGAATGGTGAGATTAACACACAAAGGACAGGTGCAAGCCGCAGAGCAGATGAAGAAGGATGCTGTTTGGTAACTGAAAGAAGACCAGCTGTTAACATCATGATTCCTCAGTGATCCAAAGAGGTATCCCAGGAAGATGGAGGGTCGCAATTCCAAATGAGTGAATATCTAAAACAGTGAAAGCTTGACCTCTTCAGTCCCACGAGAAAACAATGTGATCATTTTGTTGAAAATCTCAGAGACGTGTAATCGTCTTCCCTGCTCCAATACATGTACAGAACGGAATTCTCCCTCTCCTTGGTAACACAGAGTCCTTACGATATGGTCAGTCCAGTGGTTGAAGGGCAGCCTTTGCATTAAATGACCTCAGACTCTGCTGCTGCCGTTAATTAATAGGTTTCTTCTTGCGTCCCTGAACAAGCTTTTTAGACAGCATTTCCCCACTTTCTGGCTGTAACCTAGCATGAAGTCAAGACCGGCAGAGGGAAAACTACTTTTAGTCATTTGGTATAGTGCCGAATCAAAAGAAAGGAAAAGATTCTATTCTGCTAAGTTGCAAAATTATGGATTCATCATGGGTTGTATTCTTATTTAGAGACAGTTTCTGCTAAATTTTGGATACTGAAAGTTACATACTACTTGATAGTTAGGAGGGTGGGGTCTTCCCTCATTACTGATTTTCCCCTTACTCTCCCCTGTATTCAGACTGTCCCCTCTCAGGCTTGATCATTTTTCAATTTCTCACATTGTTACTTCTATGCTAGAGCAAAGGCTCCAGAGAAACCCTGCTCTGTTACATGGTCCAAGAAAGGACGGTCAGAAAAAATAGCCCATTTGGAAAATATGACACCACCTTAAACACAAAAATCAACAACTGCTCCTTCTTGTCCACCTTTCTTTTTTTCAGAAAGAAGGCAGGAGAGGTTAGATGAAATGAAGTAGTTCTTCCCTTGGGAATTTGTTTGTTCAATAACCTAAATTCTTGCCACTACACCCAGTATCCCTTTGGTTTAAATATCTTAGTAGAAAATACAGCCACACTGAATGGGACTGGGTCCCCAAACAAAATGCAAATGAGCTGGATACCTCGAGGGGAATTTTGACACCTCTGAAATGAGAAGCCATAGACAAAGGACCCCTTTTATTCCAAGGGAAAGAGAGTTCTGGGTTTGTCATCTGTCTTTATTTTGTTACTGTCTCCTTATTTAAAAGAGAAGTGTCCTGTACTCTGCAGTGAGAAAGGTTTCTTCTTTGCTCAGGGATGTCTGGATGGTCCTTTTCATGAGAAGGAATGGCAGAGACAGAGAGTTAGAAGGAAGAGTCCTAATGTCTTAACAAGACAAGAGAATCTGAAGACCCTCCAAGTGAAAGTACAAAATGAGCTCAAGAAGAAGGCATCATGAATGAGCAAAGAGGACTAGGTAACAGCAAAGATGAGACACTCAGCCTCTCTCCTGAGAAGCAGCTGGTGGTCTAAGGAAGTACTGTTCTTATAGGACTTGCTAAGTTTCCAAGAGATTGATGACAGGAGGCCTCCAGCTCTAAACTTACCAGCTTTCTGAGGTCACATTTCTTGTCATTTATATTTTAACTAGCTCAGCCTCCATCCTTCATAATCTAGAGAGGATTTGAACACATTTCACGAGAATTCTGAATAGTACTAGAGTCAAAAAGCTTTCATCGTTACCTCACCTTATCCTGCTTCATGACAAAACCAATAACAAATAACCTAAAATTAGTTCATCTACATCTGTGCTTTTAAAGGCCTTTGGGCAACTTCTATTCTTCCCTCGTCCTCCCCATGAAAATTTGTGTCCCTCTCATCTCTCTCCCTCTGGCTACTTGAGCAATCTCTAGATTTCCTTTTATGAAAAGTTACTCAGCACTCAGCTTTGCGCCCCCCACCCCCATTTCACAATCAGGACCACCCATTGGAATCACCTGAGAAGCATATGGTTCACTAACATTCATTTCTCACCCAATACAAATGCATTGCACGCTCTGTGGCTGTGACCAGGATATGATTCTATATTAAAAACTCCCCAGGTGGTTCTAACATAAAGTTAATTTGCACACTCTTCTGCCTCAAATACTTCTTGACCTTTAACGAGCATAGAAACCATCTAGGGATCTTGTAAATATGTAAATTCTGACTCAGGAGACCTAAGATGAACCCCGAGATTCTACATTTCCAACATGCACCCAAGACCAGTAGCAAGAATCCAGATCAGAGGTTTCCAAACAGGCAGCACACTGGAATCACCTAAGGAATTTTAAAAACTGTGAAAGCCTGCTTTCTATCCCAAGGCATTCAGAGTTTTTAAGTGTTCTAGGTGCTTTCAAATCTCTGTTTTAGACCAAAGAAAGATTTTAAAGCAGAGTAGCATACTATATGCTGTAGAGAGGTGTGAAGGGATCAGATATGTTTTTGGTATTTGAAAAGCAGATCACTTACTACCACACAGGATAAACAAAAATAGCTAAGTATATCAATACATAAGCTAAAACACACAGCTAGTTTCAGCGGTGCAGACTCAGACATGAGGACTGGACGGTTGCTGAGAGACCAGGCCCTGAGGCCATCTACCTGTGAGAGCTGCATAAAAATGATGAGTTTGTATTCAATTTTAAGGGCACAGAGGAAAGGCTTTCATGCAAAAGACCTAGGGGAGAGTCAGGCTGAACAGAGGAGGTACTATTTCTGCAGTGTCGCAGGCAGTGTTCAGTGGCAATACAATCCCGTCCAGCAAACTTTACGGATCAGGATTTAAGGACCTATATTTTTTTAATGAGTGAATATAAAATGAATTTGACCTTTTTAAACACGAGGTTCAAAGGTACTCGGAGATTCTCCTTTCTCTTTTTGAACAATTCTGTAGTGTTTTATACAAAGAGACAGAGTTAAGGGATTTAAGGGGGATACTATTACCTAGAAGATCAGTCTGATCTGCAATTGCCTTGCTGGTGTATGTTTTCTGTAGAAACTAGACACTTTTGAATAGTTTCCACTTCAGAGCACTGTTAAGTTTTTTCCTAAAGTGAAATGTGTGTTTGTCACATGTATCTGGCAGGAAGGACAGGAAAACAGATAAAGTTTTGATTGTACTTGATACTCTGACAATTTGAGTTTTATTCACCTATAATGAAATGACTACATTTCACAACAAATACTAGCTGTGCTGTCCTCTGATCCTTAGGGCTCCATGTCTGTGTGAGCAGGTGCTACAAATGTACATGCCAAAAAGTCAGCGGTCTCGCTGTGTATGAATGCTGGATTGATCAAGTATCCTGTAAGATTGTGAGTAAATGTACGCTGTGATATGAAACAGATGAGGTGGCCAGATGGTGCTCCAGTACTGTTCAGCTCTGTTCTGACCTCAGTGGTCTTTTTATCATTTCCTTTTTCTTTTTCTTCTTCTAATTTTTACAAAATTATTAAGGGTAATTGAAGAGAAAAACGTTCCCTGAAAAAATACAATATTTTTACAATATAATCATTACTCTAAAGAGGTCAGAAGTTGCTATTTCAACTTCATACTTGTAAAACCTTAGAAAACCTTTTCCAATAGAACATTTTCCAATAGAAAAGGCACAAGACTCTTCCACCTAAGAACACCCCAAAAGTCAAGTGGTATGAATAGAACTAGGTGGAGTAGCAGTCTGCCCGAGTCCATGTGGCTTCAATTCTACACTCAAGGTATGCTTTCAATATTTAAGTGCTAGGAAACCTCATGCTGAGTAAGCAGCCATCAAATTGCTAGAAAATCTGCAATACTTGAGCCCTTCACTTAGGCTAAGTATCAAGGCAATAATCTAAGCTGAAATCTAAGGAAAGGCACTCCGAAGATAGATGGAAAGCAAGAACTTGTTGACCTGCAGTGGATGCTACTGGAAACATGTAATAAGAATTCAGCCAAAATATTTAAAGAATTGCTAAAGGGCCAGTGTAGGCTAGCCAGCCAATATAGAACTCCCAGGAGCTGTACCCACATGCAAGTCCACTCTTCATGAGCCAAGAAGGAAAAAATAAATCAAAAATGAAAAAGAGAAAACTGGTTGGCACTCTCTGGAGGAGCAGTGACTAGGTCAATCTCCTCCAAAGGAGCACAGGCCATATACCCCTGGGTTCAAGTCCGCAGTTCCTGGTCCTGGGTCCCAGGAGAAAAGAAGGGAAAACCAATGTGAACAACTAAATAAAAATAAAATTAAATGCTTCTTGCTACTCTCTCTTCCTGCCTGTAACCTGGACCTTCCCATAAAAAAAAAAAAAAAAAAAAAAAAGGAAGAAAAAGAGAAATGAAATGAAAAGAACTGGCAAGATGATAGAGTTTTAGTTCAACCTCTAAACAATTGCATTAAATGTAAAGGGTCCTAACACAAGGATTTTTTTTTTACTAGTGATAGTATTATTTCTTCTGTTTACATTGCTATGTTTATTTTAAGGTATTGAAACCACACTTAGTCTGTGAGTATTTAATGCCTTTCTCACCATCAGAGTTCTAGTGACCTTCGCTGATTGTTTCCACTTTTATTCCCTCGTCTTTTCCAAATACCCTGGTAAATACAGACTTGTGTCCTATGAATTGTTAGGCTTTGTCTGTTCACTGTTTTGTTTCATTACATTCCACATATGAGTGAAACCATCCTGTATTTCCCTTTTTCGTTGTGACTTAGTTAGATTGACATGATCCCCTCCAGCTCTATCCAGATTGTTTCAAAGGGCACAATTTCATCTTTTTAGTAGCTGCATAGAATTCCGTTGAGCATACATATCACGGCTTCTTGATCCATCATCTGTAGTGGGACATTTAGGTTGTTTCCATGTCTTGGCTACCGTGACTGTGCTGCTATGAACATAAGAGGGCAGATATTTTTTTCTGATCAGAGATTTGGTATCCTCTAGGAAAATGCCTGGGGATGGAAATACCGGATCGAACCGTGGCTCCATCTTTATTTGTTTGAGGAATCTCCATATTGTTTTCCAAAGAAGTGGTGCCAATTTACATTCCCACCAACAATGTAGAAGGGCTCCCTAATCTCCACACCCCTCCCACACATTCTATTTCCAGTCTTTTTGATATAGGCCATTCCCACTGTTGTGAGGTGGTATATCTCGTGTGATCTTTACTGGCATTTCTCTGATGAGGAGCAACATAGAACATTTTTCACGTGTCTGTAGGTCATCTGTATGTCTTCTTTGGATAGGGGTCTACTCAGTTTTTCTCTTCAATAGTTATTCTTAAATTATAGATTTTTTTTTTCCCTGGGAACTCTTCGTTGCCTAAGTTTTTGAACTGCATTCTTAACATTAGAAAATAATGCTCTTGAATATGAGGTTAAACCATGAGAAAATAAAATAATGGAGGGGAGCATTTCTGGGCAAGTGTTTCTTTGTATTTCTTTGTTTTTACTTCAGGACAGGTAAAATTTCATAAAGATATGTTTAGAAGAAAAATAAATGTGAAAAGAGAAGGTAAAAATGCAAGACAGAGTGGTTATTTAGACAAGGTCCAAAGAAATGTGGCTATGAAGTACTAGACCCAGGAAGTAGACCTGCCTTGAGGAACAAAAGGGACACGTATTCCTCTGCATAAGGAAAAATTAGAAGAGAATAATTCTGCAAAGATAGTTTAGATGATGCAAAACAACCCAAATATATTTTAGAAGAAAAAATGTTGGGAAATTTCATATAAATGTGCACAATTTACTTAATTAAGAGATCATTGTGTCTGCTTACAGTTAATCAGGAACAAGTGTATCAACTTGGTAGAACAAATAGATTTGAAGGAACAAATGAGATAAATGTGAAAGGGAGTTAACTTGGTTGAATAATAGATTAAAGAACTAAGAAACACCAAACTCAGTAATGGGGAGACCAGCCAACTGATGACGTGACTGTCTTCAGACTCACTCTGTAATATGGAAACAGGAGTAGAATTGAGATTTAAAAGTGAATTGGTTCCTTCCATTACTGTATGCATAACATTTTCAATTAATTACATAGATGAGTTATACCATAAGAAAGAAGTAATGACTTTCAATTGAGTATTACGTATTTTGGAAAAGCACAGAAATAAACTATTTGCTGGGTAGAATTCTTCTCTTATTCATTGTGTAATTCATCTTGCCTTAAAAAGAAAAAAATCTTTTCTCATGTCAACAAGTGAGGCTTAACGTAGTTAAAATGGAGGTGTGTCACATATTTGAGACACACCTCTTGAATTAATGTGTACTAACTGGTATTATAGAACCAGTGTTTTGCATTCCACCATCTTATCTATATCTCTGAAATCCAATATTTTCCTTTGTTCCCTTTGTTAGGAAACAAGGTAGAAAAAAAGGTTTCTTTTAGGTACTGTCTCAAAAGACTTCTGATTAGGCTAAAAGGAGCTATTTCAAATGTTAACATACTACTTCCATTTTAGCTTTTACAAACACTATACTCATTATGAATAAATTGGTATTATCACCCTTTACCAAATCCAGTCATATCTTTTTCTTTGGAATCTCCCAGTTTCCTTATGTCTTACAAGTTCAAACTTCTTATCCATTATTTGGCCACAAGAAAGAAGTTATGACTGTATTTTGTTCACAATGGAACAAAATTTGGCACATGGAGAAAATTTAATAAATATACTATAAACAAAAATTGTAAACATTTTCTTATCTGTGTGTAAGACTTGCCTATATTCAGTTGATAAATCTTTACCAGAGCGCCTCCCTGGCTCTGTAAAAATGCTATCATTACAAAGAACAGCCTAGAATGGGAAAATAAAGACCCTGAAAATCTCAGCCTCCAGAAAATGTAAGCACTGGCAAAAATTGTTAAAATCAACCTATTTTTCAAACTCTAGAAGGTAACCAAAGGCTTTCAACAATCAGAGAAAGTGTTCTATCAGGAAAAAGAAAAGACTGAATCTCATTAAGAATAGTGAACTTTGTGAATTTTAAGTTGTTCTATTCCTATCTTTCTCTTCAAGTCTCATCATAGGTGTTTAAACCAACAATCTTAGAACTGTGGTAGCTAAAATGTCAGCAACCTAGCAATCACTGCAGGGAGTGAAATGGGATGGGAGTTCCCCCAAAAGTCCCATCCCAGAGAAAAGTTTCCCTAAAAGCCCCATCCCAGAGAACTGTCATTCTTGGATTTATTTGGATTTATTGGAAAGTCCCACCCACAGAACTTGTTGTTTTTTATTTAATTCAAAATTTCCTCAATGAAGAAAGACTTATCCCCTGAATGTTTATAGTGTATGTGTGATATTTAGAATATATTATAAATAGTCTATGTCAACAAGATTAAAACTTAGATGAAAAGGAAAAATTCCTAGAAATATACAACTATTTAATAACTGATTTAAGAAGAAAAAGGAAACCTAAGTAGACTTATGACAAGCAAAAAAAATCAAAATAGTAGCTATGAAACTTCCCACAGAAAAAGTTCAGACCCACAGATAGCTTCAGAGATAAAACCCACCCAATAGTTAATGAAGAATTAATACCAATACTTTATAAATCTTACCAAAAAATCTGAAAGAACACTTCTTCCTTCATTTGTTATATAATACCAAAACTAGATGAAGATGTCATAACAAAAGAAAATTGCACTGAGATATCACCTCACATCTGTTAAAATGGCTATTATCACAAAGTCAAGAAACCACAAGTGTTAGAGAGGATGTGGAGAAAAGGGACCCTTCATCCACCATTAGTGGGAATGTTTATTGGTATAGCCACTATGGAAAACATTATGGTGATTCCTCAGAAAAATAAGAAGAGAAATACTATGTACTCCAATTATTTCACTTCTGGGTATTTATCCAAAGAGTACAATAACACTAATTTAAAAAAATCATATATATATCCTTATGTTCATTGCGGTATTATTTTCAATAGTCAAGCTCTGGAAACAACCTAAGTACCTATTGACAGATGAATAGATAAAGAATACGTGATATGTAAATATAGTGGACTATTACTCAACTATTTAAAAAGAGAAATTTTGTCATTTGCAACAAAATGAATGAACCTAGAATATTATTTCTGAGTGTCAGATGAGAAAAACAAAAACAAACCCACATGATTCCACTCATGTGAAAGATAAAAAATATGAATAATTAAAAAAATTAACTCAGATTATGAAAACATAATGGTGTTTATAAAAACAGAATGGTGTTTATAAGAGGGATGGGGGATGAGATTAGGTAAAACGATTAAAGGGAATCAAGTGTATGGAGGTGGTTGGAAAGTAGATTTCTGGCAATGATCATAGCATAGTATATAGAGATGCTGACATATAATGCTGAACAACCGAAATAGAAAATGTGTAAACCAATGGTACTTCAATAAAAAATTTTTAAATGATAAACTTAAGCATAAAAAAGAAAATTACAGACCAATACTACTGGTGAATATAGGAACAAAAATCGTCAACAGAAATACTAGCAAATTAAGAAAGGAAGGAAGGAAGGCAGAGAGGGAAAGAAGAAGGGAAGGAGGAAAAAAGAAAGAAAGATTATGCACTATGATCAAGTAAGCTTTGTTCCTAGTAAGCTAGGTAGGTATTAATCAATAGATTGAAGGACAAAAATCTATGATCAAAATAAACACAGAAAAGGCACTGATAAAACCTAACCAATTTCATAATTAAAAAAAAAAAAAACACTAAATTAGGAATATATGAAATTTCATTAGCCTTATAAAGGACATCAGTAGAAGACCCACAGCTAATACCATACTTGACAGTAAAAAGTGAATGCTTTCCCCTAAAATAATAAATAAGACAAATACATCTGTTCTCACCTCTTCTATTCAACATTATTCCAGAACATTTATTCATAACAAGTAAAAAAATTCAAGGACATATAGATTTGAATAGAAATAAAGCTATTTCTACTTGCAAATCAAATGATCTTATATATAGAAAATCATAAAAAATTCAACAAAATGTTGGAAATAATAAACAAGGTTCAGCAAAACTGCAGGGTACGAGCCCAATATTTTTTTAAAAAAAATTGAATTTGAACACTAAAAATAAATAATTCAAAAATTAAAGTCAGAAATAATGCCACTGACAATAACATCACCAAATAAAGCAATAATTAGGAGAGCATTAAATAAAATTAATTTAATACATTATTCTGAAAACTATGAATTACTGTGGAAAGAAATCTAAATGGAAAAGCATCTCATGTTCATGGACTGGAAGACTATTATAAAGACAGAAAAATTTCCCTAGTTGATCTACAGATTCAACGCACCCCTATCCAAATACCAACAGGGTATTTCATAGAAACTAACGGGTTGATCTGAAAATTTATATACAAATTCAAGGGACCCAGAAGAGTCAAAACTTTTTCTTGGAGAACAAAGGTGAGGATCCCAGATTTCAGAACTTACTATAAAGTTACAGTAATCAAGATTGTGCAGCACAAACTTAAAGACAAACATGAAGATCAATTAAATAAGAACTTGACTTTTTTAAACCTACACATTTATGATCAACTTATTTTAGACAAGGCTGCTGAGACAATGCAATAAGGAAAGAACAGTCTTTTCAATAAATGGTACTAGGACAATTGGGTAACTGCATAAAAGTATCTCTCCTTTATAGCATATGTAAAATTTAACCCAAAATTGAGTACAGGTTTAAAATAATTAAATTGTTCCAAAAATATAAAGAACATCTGGCATCTGAGATAGCTAGACTCAAAATGATAAAGGTATAAAGGTGTCAAGGAAAGAGACAGGCAGCATGGGTGATAGGGTGATGTGACCTTGTCTTTCCAAAGCCTCACTACTTGAAACATGAAACTGGTAGAGAATGACAAGAGATAAAATGATAGATGCAGACTGAGGGCATTTAAAGGGCTTTGAACATTGTTGTGCATGTGATGCAGAGCCATGAAAAAGTTCTAGTAAGCAGGTGACCTGATTTCATAAAATAATCTCTGTTCATGAGAATAAATCAATAATAAAATTGAATGCCAAGCACGCTATAGCATGTTGGAAAGAAATAAAAAGGAAGCAAATTACATGTTCCCTAGTTTTAAAGTTCTTCAATAACAACAAAGAAGAGAAATTTGAAACCATGGTGAACACTAAACAAAAAAATCTTTTCTCTGCAGTGTAATAAAGCAGGGAGAGAAAAGATCAGCAGGAATTTGAATGAACTACCCCAGGGGGTGGAAAAAGTCACAGAGAAGATACGGAACTCAAACTAGGCCTAAAAGGTTGTATAGAATTTAGGTAAAGTGAAGGAAGGAATTATCATAGGCCAAAGCATTAGAAGGTCAAGTGTTTTTGTTAAATTGTGACAGATTTGGTACAGTCATGAACAAAGTCAATTTCTTAGAATCAATGATTTGCTTCATTTTTCACCATGTCTGGATATGACCACGGGAACTCGCTGGTTCTAAACCTCTAATTCTACTTCACTTCAAAGCTACAAGGCATCAAAGTAATCATATTAAATTATCAGATGCGGTTCTGATGGATCTTTGTTGCCTCCATTATGATATTCACACATCCGATTAGGAGTTATGGCATACTCAGTTCTTTAAAGTCTGTTAAAGACGGCCATCTTTTCAACTTCCAATTTACATCTCTCTTCTCCAAAATTACTCCAGCAACTCTAGCTCCTAGCCCCAATCCCAACCAGTCCTACTTCCAGGAACATTCAAATCCACATTCTTCTCCACATCTGATTTTCTTTCACAAGCTTCTGTCATTGCCCTTGTCCTTACTTTCACCCATCTAAAATACCCTGTCCATTAATATGTTGCTTTTTTTTTACTACCACTGAAATACTTTTTAAGTCTTCTGAACCTCCCTCTAGTCACTAATGCTCAGATAGTTATGCACATCTCATGACTGCTATAATTCCAACACATTGCCTTGCTGTTTCCATTCTGCCTCCCTTCATTTCACCTGCAACACTTAATGCTGGGGTGTGCTAAGGCTCAATCCTTTTATCTCTCTCCTATTTCACTCACTCTCAGTGAATAATAGAGCGTGTTGGAAGATGGCGATAATATGAAACGTATCCTCTATTTCCTCCAGATTTTTACTCAGAGTCACCATTTTGAAACAGATTTTCATTCCCATCCTCAAACCTCCACTTTCACTTTTCCTACTTTATTTTTTTCTCCATAACACACACTGACTTTTGAAAAAGATAACATTGTATATATTTGTAATGAGTGTCTTGCCCATTAGAAGTGATCTCTTTGTCAATTATACCTCAATAAAGCGGGGGACAAGGGCAGGAAGGAAGAAAGTAATTGCCACAAGGGGAGATTTATTTGGTTCAATATTATATCTTTCGCATGAAAACAGTGCCTGACACACCTAAAATGCTCTATAATTTTATGTCATGAAGCTCGTTTGTTATATATCAGTTTCCTAATGTGAGTTGACCTGATTCTCTTGGGATATGAGAAACTCTGTCATTTTATTCAACATTTCACTTTACTGAATCCTCATATTCCTAACTTTCATGGTTTCCCAGGAGAGGGAACCTGAAGCGTTATTCTATATCTCAACTGACATCTTTTATTTACATTTTCAATGTGGGTAGTTTGCAAATAAAAGAAATTTAACTAGCTGTCTCCCTTTTCCTCATTAAGCAGTTGACTTATTATATCAATACTGCAAAGAAGAATTTTATATAAGGCCATAAAATTTAGAATTTATGTAAATGGCATTTTTGCCACCAAAATGACCAGAGAGAATCCCACAGGATAACTGAGAAAAGTGAAAGCACCACAGCCAGACACCGAATAAAGCTAATGCTAAATTAGATTCACTCCGATAAATAACAACCCAGGACAGCAGGATAGCTGGCTAATGGAACTAAAGCATCACCTTTACAACTACTGAAATTTTGTATGAGCAACAGAGGCTTGCCTAACTGAACTGCAGTATTCTCCACACTCACCCCACTGGTGCTACCGGATTAACTGTCACACTTCCCCATTCTGGGCCCCTTCTGGTAAAAGACAGATTCTACCTGGCACAGCGCAGAGAAGTAGACCTTGATCTGCGTGTCCTCAAGAGAGCGCTCTCCCAAGATGAGCGTCGGTGCAGAACCAGGCATGCTCAGACCCTCCTTCCTTCCAATGCGCCAATAGGATGAAGTCGCTCCTTCCTGTGGGCGGGACCAAGAAGGGAGTTAGAGAGTAACGGAAGTATTCACAGAAAGTTTTCCTTAGGGAAACTAGAGAAGCAGGAAATAAGGATTCCTTGTAACGTGGATCCTCAGCCTTATCCCAGGGAACTTCTGGGCTGTCTTTACTGTGACTGTTTGGAAGGAGATAGGGTTCTCTGGAATGATCTTTGAAATTACTCTATCAGATAACATGCAAATATCTATTCCTTGCAGAATGTCAGTGTGAAAGGAGAAAGGGTGCTCTCATTTTCTCCCCTTTATGGTAGCGGGACTTTTGGACACTAGGCTCCAAGGTAAAAGGGACTTAGCCTTCTCATTGCAAGAAAGTTCAGTTTCAGTATTCAGAAGTTAATTGATCAAGGCTTTATATTTATCGAAGTAATATAGTCAGAGTCGAAAGGCGTAAATGGCCAAAACACTATCCAGCATTCAACCTATCCTGCTACGAGAAACAGTCACTCTCAGTGTTAATCTTATGACTTTTTTTTCTGCCACTTCATGTTGGAAAATATGCCTAAAATGCTAGATCTTGATTTATCAATTTAAACATTCATTTTTGACTTCCACATATTTGAAAACATTGACAGTCATTCTTCTTGTCCTATCCTACAAAACAAAACAAAAAAACTGTGACTTTTTATTACGCTATTACATAATATCTGTATTAATGTTTTCTGTCATACCATATACTGTTAGATTTTCTTAATCAAATAATTTTTTCCTGGAGTTAAGAATTTCTTCACCATATTTTTGTTTTCTTTTTTACCCATTGCAATTTTTTTCATAGCCTCCAACAGCCTCTCATTTCACTCTTGACATAATCAAGTTTTGGTTTTTTTTTAATATTTGTCATTTCTATATTTTTCCTTAGGTCACTCTTAACTTGTTGATTTCCAGACACTTGCCTGGCACTTGCCTCTGTCAACCATCACGCTGGTAACCGCTTTCAGTGCTCTGGATCTCCTGTTTCCAGAGTCCATGCCATTTTTTTCTTCAAATAGCCCCTCATTTTTAATATAACTATTTAAAAAGTAAGGAGTGGGAAATAAATGGTTTATGTTTGAAAGTGACATTATATTATTCTTACAATTTATTATTTGTATCTAGAGTATGGGGGTTGAAAATTATTTTCTTCAGAGTTTTTAGGGCATTTCTCCTTCAGATGGCTATTAAAAATTCTGTCATTCTTTATATTTTGTATTTACCCTGTGCTGTCTTCTTTTATGGAGAATTTTCAGATTGTCTCATCCTGGTAGTTGTTAGGCTTGCTCAGAAAGACGGGACAAGCGGGCAGGGACAGCGGCCCAGCCCGGGAAAAAGGTGGATGACATCAGAATAAGGGATGCGACCCCCACACCTGGATTCACGGGGCCAATCCCCAATCGTGATATGGGAAGCCCGCGAAATTCCTCTGCTTAAAGAGCGGGTCCCCCTTTGTTCTAGCACGTGCTTCCCCAGGCCCATTTTGCGGACTTGGGAGTTTCGCCCGGGAGCGCAAAGTCCAATAAAGCCCTGACTATTCTGTTTTCTGTCTGATTGAAATTTTCTCCTCGCGGAGCCCAGAAAAACCTTACAGTAGTCTGAAAATTATAAGGAAGTACACTGTTATGGATCTGTCTGCTTTCTTCTTTTTTTAATTTTCTGTCCTTGTCCCTCAGAAGGTACTTTTAATTTGCAGACACATATAACTCAATGAAAATTTTCTTGTCTCATTAGGAGTTTTCCTTTTCATATTCTCCGTATTTCCTTTCTGGATTATCTATTATTCAAACATTAAGATTGCTAGATTATGCCTTGGTTTTCTTTTACCCTATTATTCTAGTTTCTGAGATATTTTCTTGATTTTATCAATCAAAAATGATTCCAAATTGAAATTTTTTATTTCAGGTACCATGTTTTTATTTTCCATGACTGTATTTCCAATTGTTGTCATTTAATTTTTTTAGCATCTACTTCTTATTTTATGATAATAGGATCATTTCATTTCTTGGAGGATATGAACCATTTTTTTTTTTTTTTAATTTTCCTCTGGTTCCTGGATTGCTTATATTTCTGTCAAGTTCTTTTTCTTGATTGTCTTACTCTCCTTATATTGGAGGAATTCTTCAACCGTCAGGTGATCCTTGAATAGTGCAATCATAACAAATTATTATAAGGCTCATTGGACATACCATGTATGAGTGAGGATTGTTACAAGTATGCACTGTACTGTGGGTATTGAGTGCCCAGCTGCCTTTTTGCTGGACCACTTTTTAATGGTAATATATGTGGTTATTTTCTCAGTTACTCTTGAATTTCCTCCGAGAAAAATTCCAAAATTCTTGCCTAAAGGAAGAGGGGACTTATCTAGGATTTGAATGGAGGTCATGAGGAGTCTCATCATTCATTTTATACAATTTCACTCAATGTATTTTGCTTTGAATTAGCCAAGTGCCCACATTTATCTTTGCATCTGACAAACACAAGTATGGAGTCCTTATGGTTGAATTCTTCTGAAATCAAATTTTTCATCTCCTCTGGAAGTGGTAGAGGAGAGTGAGCACCTGCTGTATGAGGCAAGGGTAGAAAACTACATATCTGTCCAACTTCTATTCTGTTTCTTAAACCAAATCATATGGTTTTAGTACACATTTAGCCCCTTGTCTTAGCCCACTCACTGCTATAACACAATACCAGTAACTGGGTGAACAAACAGCAGAAATTTATTTTCCACAGTTCTGGAGGCTGGAAGTTCAAGGTGAAGTGACCAGCATGATCAAGTTCTGATGAGGATCCTCTTCCAAGCTGTGGGTGGCAGACTGCTCATCGTATCATCATCACATGGCAGAAGAGGAAGGCAGCTGTTAGGTTTTTTTTCATGAGGGCACTAATCCCTTTTATGAGGTCTTCACCCTGATGACCTGCTTACCTTCCAAACGTCCCGTTTCTTGATGCCATCACCTTGAGGTTAGGATTAGAAGAGATGAATTTAAAGGGATACAAACATTCAGATCATAGCACCCCATTTCTGGATAACTGGTACCTCTAATGTTGAAGGTCCCCAGCTTAACAAATAAGTAGTTTTGTTCTTTTGTATATCCATCTGCCCACTTTAAAAATTCATTTTCTCCTATCAAGTGTTTCTTCTATCCATATGCCATATTTCTTCCATTTTTATCTTTCTTGTCTAACGGTATCTTCTTTCCCAGTGTCAATGTCTTCAATTGTATAAATAAGCATCTTTTTCATTCGTTTCTGTAGTGTTGCTGGAAATTGGGGAGTGAAAATGAACACATTTGTTCATTCAGTCAAATTTATCTGATAGGTTTTGTAGTGGCTTTTGAAGTATCTATACTAGACTTATAGAGGCATACCAAACAGGTTTTGTTTTCTTTCCTAAAAGCATCAGGAATTAAATGACATTTTGAGACTATAGCTCAGGAATAGCCACAGGCAGTAGAAGCAAATTGTATCTACAAGAAGTAAAATAGTTGTTTAGATGAATGATTCAGGGATAGTCACCTTCATGTTGAAAACTCAACAAACTCTGGGTGTTTAGAAAGAAGGTGGATTGTGTTCTAGGCCCAGAGAACTAAAAAACTATAACTGAGAGAGAGCACCAAGTCTGATGGACTAAGAACTCACAATTCCAGTACATATTCTACATTTATGGTTAAAGTCTATTTGATCTATTGATCCGTTCCTAAAGTTCCTTCTCTTACCCATCAGCATATGCAGCTCCTAAAATGCTTTCATTGATTTACTTAATCATGTTTACATTTTTCATGCAGAGAGCGTCTAAAATTAAAATAATGTTTAACTAGTCCCTGCCTAGTATTTATTTTGAAAATGCTTTGTTAAAACTTACTCATGCAATTTGGTAGCATCTTTTTTTGCTTAATTTTCTTACTAGATCTACTTCTGATGACTTTTGCCCCATTCTCCCAAAGTCTCAATAGAAATCACATGTACACACTGAATTCCTGCCTGATATGTGTGTATGGATGTGTTCCTCTAGATAAGAAAGGAATACTTGTAGGTGTATTTGAGGTGTTAAAAGAGCCAGGAGTTGTAATTGTTCAACTTCAAAAAATAAAATAATGAGCAAACCCTGCCATAGCTTCACGTTTTACAGTTTCGGAGCATTCCAGAAACTTTTAGAATTTTAGTGACAGCTTTCTAATACTTTACAGTCCTGCCAAGTTAAACCTCAACAGTTCTGAGATTTATTTGCAGAGCACGTGGTTAATGGCCTTTAAGGCAACTTGTCTCATATGTCAGCTAGAAAAAAACATGAGTTTTAACTATTGAGATTAGTTGCTTTTCTTATTTTTGCCCATTTATGTAACTCCAATCTGGTATAATAGATGAAGCATAAGGGCATATTTCTAAGGACAGTTTTTCTCTAAGAGATGTCATTTTAAAATTAATTATCAAGAAAAATTCCAGTTTTTGGCATTTCGATCTAAAATATGTCAGTGTTTCTCAAAGTAATTGGGCTACGTTTTTCTACAAATGTGTATATTGGCTTATGTTAAACCTGGCTGAACAAACTGTTACCATGAGATTGTGTTTAAAACAACTGGTGGGTTTTGTGGAAAATGCATTTCCACCACTAATAACTTGCCTTCATATTATACATCTCTTGAAGCAGCTCGAAGTTGTTTAGAAGACATTTGTTTTGATTATAAATGTCTTCTAATATCTTACAAATATCAGATCCTACTTTTACTACGAAGAACTTTTATTCTTTCTATAAGGAATAATAATAAAATGCTGCAGATAAGAAAGCTGGAGTATTGGTAAAGGTTGTATTCAGCAGTAAGAGAGCGTTACGCTAAAACAGGTAACAACAATACTTACATTACATTGTGTATTATGGTTCATGGTTATCAAGAGTAGGATGGTGTCTACAGGAGCAGACTTATTGTCAATAGTGTGACAGTTAACAACAATCTATAGCAAGAAACAGGTTCTCCTCCTTCAGTGGGTTAGTGGATACTTGCAGTTTTTATTCACCCAGGCCTGAGGTTAAATACTGACCTACTACCTCTAAGCTGTCTAGCCTCAGGCAAGTTACTTCACGTCTCAGTTTGTGGATATAAATAAAGGCTCTCAATCACGGCAAATAGCAAATGGAGACTATTATTAATTTGTCCAGCAGTTAATGGGTCAAGACTGATTGGTCCCTGGTCAAAAAAGCAGGAACCTGCTTATCTTGAAGGTGATGAATTTAGGTGAAGAGAAATTCTTTGAAAGAAATCTGCTCTATTCCCTTCTGCTCTCTATTTTTGACAGCACCTTGCAATTTTGCTTGCTAACCAAAGTTCTTTTTTGTTTTCTTTTATTCTGTATAAAAAAGTGGCTGCCTTCACTGTTACTAGAAACACAGAACTAATAACAGAGCATAGGAAACCTTTGTAACTTGTGTTATTATGGATAACAAGCTTTTTTCTGCACTTTTGAGGATATGCATTATGTTGAACCTGTTAACTATTTTAGACAGAAGCATTTTAAAGCTTCCTTGCATACTTCCCTGCCTTCTTGAATCAAAAATATTTTTAAAAATTTTTAATGATTCATGATTCTCATAGGGAGAAACGACTGAATCATGCTCTATTTGCTCTTTCAATAGACAATCATTGTGTGCCTTGTTTAAAGGTAGGAGAGCTGTCCCCAAAAAAGAGGTGATTTCCATCGAATAAAGAAAAGTTAGGCAGCTAGACAAGGGGAAAGCACAGGGAATTCTAGGAACGTAAAAGAATTTGGTTTGGTATAATGGGGCGCAGGTGGGAAAATTTCAAGAGATAATGATAGAGGTTACATATAGGTCAGATAATGAATTTTGAAAGTAAAGATTATGAGTTTTATATTTATCGTGAAGGTTATTTGGAGCCATTAGAGACTTTGATGAGGAGAATTACATGATCAGACACATTTTAGATGGATAATCAGAAGAAATATGAAGAATAGAGAGCAGAAAAACAAAATTAGTGATTAAAAAAAAAAAACCAAAAACTTAGGGAATCCTGCTACAGGATTCCTGATGATGAAGGCTCTGAACTGAGAATACATCATTAAAAAAAAAAAAAAAAGATGAAATCGACAAGTTAAGCATAGAACACAGGAGCAGGGATGGAGAAGATAGAATCCAGGAGATAATAAAAAGCAACTTCTGGTCCAAGCAACTGTAGATTCTAGAGGATTGGATGTATCCTCTACTATAAACGCCTCTCAAGCAAGAAAATGTATGAAGAAAGTTTTTTGTTTTTTTTTTTTAATCTGTGATTGCATGAGAAAGAATAGAATTGTGATCCTAAAAAGAAGCAAAAAGTGATTCAACCCAGTTTCTGGCTGAGGACACTTTTCAAACTGCAACATAGATTGGGAGAACCACATTAGAGAAGTGATTTTGCTGATAAGAAGAGATTAAAGTTCAGGAATACTGAGGTTGCTGGAATTCATCAAGGTCGTAGAGAGTCAAGAACTGGGTCAAGACAGAAGCTGAAGATATTTGCATGGATTTTCCTTTCAATATTTGACTGTAGTCTAAGCTGTGAGAGAACAAATTACACCAAAGAATCCATTCACTTAAATGACCTAACAGTCATGAATGTATATGCACCAGAATAAGAGGTTCAAATACATGAAGGAAAAGCTGAAACAATGAATTAAAGATAAACAAGTCAGAGGATGAGATTCTAAAACTTTCACTTGAGTCATTACTAGAATCACTGGATGAGGTTGGGGGTGCTTAGTATATGGATTTGAACAATAGAAGCTACCAACTTAAACTGATATTATAGAACATTGCATCCCACACTGTGTAGGAGAATACACATTCTCAATGAAGACAGATGAAATTGTCACCAAGATAGAGAGACGCTGAACAAGTAGACTATCACAGTTGCAAGGAGGCTGACAGAAGACAGAAGACTCCGAGGTCAAAAATAAAGGACATCATTGCTCATGGTAATAGCCATAGACAGAGTATTAACATCAGTGTCAGTTCAAGTTCACAAAGCACCAATTCCCACAAGATGACATAGGAGAGCCAGGTGACAATTACACACACATTGGAATGCATTGCTGGGGAGGAAATCTGGATTTCAGGGAATCCAAATCTTTTTATAATAGACAGCAAGTCTACCTGACCTTTGTCTAGAAGGATTATATTAATCATATTTATTATACTGGAAAAATAGTTTGCTTTTCATTTTGGAGTTAGATATTGTTTTTCTATTTTGCTATTATAAATACCCTAGAAAGGGTATTCCAGAACTAAGTCATCAGTTGTTCTTGCTCACAAGACAGGGAGAAATGCAAAAGATCCAGAGAGATTTGGTTTTTTATAGTGGTATCAAAATAGTCAGATAGATCAATGTAATAGACTAGAGCATTCATATAGAGATACATTTGATCAATTTATTTTTCATAAAGATTTCAAAACAATTCAGTGTTTCAGGGAGAAAATTCTTTCATCAGATGGAAAAAAAATAATGTATTTATATGGAAAAGGAGAAGAAGATCCAAGTCCCCAAACTCACACAATACGTAACGATTAATTGGAGATGTGTTTCTGAGCTAAATGTCAAAGCTAGACTCCCAGTGAAAATGAAAGAGAAAATCTTCAAGACTATTGAATAGGCAGCAATTCCTTAGGACACAGAGCACGAACCATACAAGTAAAGGTACACTTCACAATCTATAACTTCTCATCAAAGACAGTACTGAAGAAAATGAGCAAGACATACTGAGAGAAAATTTGTGCAACAAAATTTATTTGATAATGGACATGTATGAACACAAAAGCTGGATTGTGTGTAGGTCAGGAATTTATTTTTTCCAAAGTGAAAGGAAGGCCAGCAGGAATGAAAGGAAGGCAAGCAGGCAGGAGGAAAGGAAAGGAGAGGAAAAAGAAGCATTTTTATTCATTTTGTCATTTTTCATTGTCCTCCACCAGGCACCCTAAGTCAAAAACTTGGGTCCTTGAACTTTTACATGGTCTACACCCCAGCCACTAGCTTAGCACCTGAGCCACCAGGGCATGCCAGGTTAGAAATTTTTGAAGTGGGTACAATAGAAGAACAAAGGATAAGAGAAGAGTATTTGAGGTCTTTGATCACTAGGTATAGACTGGATAGTGGAAAAGTAAAAAAGTAGACTTGATATGTTAGAAAAGAATCGAGCAGTTATTGGACTGGAGTGTATAATGTTTTCTGCAAACATACATACAAGCAAAGAAAGAGGGCGGGGAAAATTAGAGAATGATCAGAAAGAGCATTGCTTGGTATTTAATTTTTCCTCTATAGAGCAGAACTGGGAATTATATGAGACAGGTAATGTTAAATGAATGTACAAGTCAGCCCTTGGATTGATGAGAAGCTGTGAAGTATTAATGACATAGAATATTGAGTGGATAATGTCAGGTACTGAGGAGGGAAAGAAGCCATTGATTCAAAATACCAAATCTTTCAATGATTATGGGATAATCAGAAATGCAGCAGTTGATAGACACCTTGAGAGTAAGGGTTAACTATTTTCTAATAGCTTGATGGACACATTACATATGTCTGGTTAGACATAGTCAGTTTCCCAACTACCCTATGTTATTATTACCTCAGCCTCATTTAAGAGGTGAGTAAACTGGAGTTCTAAAAAGTAATTCAACCCCAAGTTACAGAGTTTGTGAATAGCAGGGCTGGATTCAAAACTGGATCTGTGTTCCCTGGTGGAGTAGTGGCTAGGTCCACTGCCTCCAGCCAAGTACAGTCCACATCCATCCTAAGGACTCAGGATGGTGCCCCAGGGCCAGGAGGAACAACCAAGAGGATCAGCTAAAGAATAATAAATAAAGTGCTTCTTCCTCCTCTTTCTTCCTGCCTGCCTGCCTCTGGCAACCTTCATTCCCACCTGCACATTTCCTTAAAAAAAATCAAAAGAACAACATAAAACATATCTGCTTGAATAAAAATGTAGTGTCCTTTCCAGCAGACTCTTAACAGTCATATAACCTGGATAGAGGCGAGAAGAAATGTTAAGGAGGAGAGGGAATCAGCTAGAGTGTCACAAATGTGGAGTGGGACCCTGCCTACCTCTGAGAAGTTTGAGAGTGCTTGAAAGAGATATTTTACCCTAGAAGAAGAGCAAGCCAGGCAGTGGAGCAGCAGTTAAATCACTCATCTCTGCAGAACGCAGGCCACATACCCCTGGATTCAAGTCATGGGTCCTGATGGGGTGGGGGGATGGGGGCAGTGTAAACAGCTAAATAAATAAAGTGCTTCTTCTTCATCTCTCTCCCTGCCTGCCTCCTACTGCCTTCACTCCTGCCTGTACCTTTCCCTTAGGAAAACAAACAAAAAGAGCAAATCATAAGTTCACAAGCTCATTTAATCAAATTGATGATGAATCATTCTATAAAGGCCTTGGATGTGTAAAGAAAGTTTTGTGATCCTTCTTTAAGGAAAAGTTCAGGTAGCAACGAAGGCAAAAGTAGGCGGCCAAGAAGAGAGGGGAGGAAGAAACACTTTATTTTCTAGATAGTTGTTCATTCATCCTGGTTCCTTCACACACATACCCGCCCAGCCCTGTACTGGGACGCAAACTCGGTCCCTGGGATACACGTGGACTGAACCCTGGCAGACGTATCCACTAGGCCACCAGGGTGCACCGGGAAAATAATGGATCGCTGCAGGACCTGACTCCAAACCAAAGCTGAAATTTTTGAATCATTAGTTCTACTACTTGTTTGTTTGTTTGCTTTTACTATTTTCCTTGTCTTCAATGTCACAGTTCTTCCATCTCAGAGCTGCCAATGTCTCCAAATGTATCAACCCTTATCCCCACTCCTATAATGTTTTTCAAACCTCAACCAGGGTCATAAACCAGAGAGCCCAGTTTATTAAAACATAGGCTTCATCGAAATTAATCAAAGAACAAATTGTTTTTGAGGGAGGGCCTAGGAAGCCTTCAGCAAATGAGAAGCAAAAGCTTTTGCTCACGTGATCTATTTTAGTTGTATTTTTTATTATAAGCCATATTCTATGTGGATAAGGTTACTAAATTCCAGACTGGTAAATTATTATTGTATATAAGCAGTATAATAAAATTATTAATTTATTTAAATATCATTTATTTGCCTTTAGCAAATTTAAATGAATATTAACCCAAAGTCTCATTTCTGGTGTCTTTGGGTGTCTTTGGTGGGGGGGCAGGAGGGATCTTATATATGTGTTTATCATTTGAAAGAGAAACTCAATATATTTTTAATGAATCAATATCTAATTCAAACCAAATGAATTTCTTTTGGGTAACTGCTGACATCACTGGTTCCTTGAGTTCAGCTTGGAGGAATTCTATATACTGAATTGAAAATAGTGTTATCACCATTTATATGAAAAGACTCAGAATGAGGTCAAAAAAAGATTAGAAGAGAACTACTGAACTATGAATACTGGGGTCATATTTATTATGGTAATTTTTGAGAAACCTAACTACAATCTCATTTTCCATAAGCTTATCTTTTCTGGATAGACAGGGCCATAAGTCCTTTGTTTCTGAGACTCAAGAGCAGATATCTCTCTGGTCTTCTGCCTTGATCCCAGTTTTTCTTGTGAGCATCCAGACTAAGCTCATGGAAAGGAGCTTGCAAATGACGGTGAACGCCCCTTGTGAACAGGGCTCCCAGTTATTCTAAAATGATAGGCTAGCCCACAATTGGTCTATAGGAATTTGTGGACTTTCTAGTTAATTTTATCTCACCTGTTTCATCATCAGACTATTACACAGTGAGAAGTCTACTTTTCTGAACTACTAGTATCTTGGGGAAACTTATATGGGACATTTTTCTGTAATATTCGGATTTAAAAAAAAAAAGGAAGGCAGGCAGCAAATGTAAAGGAAGTGAGAGGAGGAGAAAGCATTTTATTTAGTTAGTTGTTTATTTTAATCACTAGTCCCCCAGTTCCAAGCTGTGAATCTGAGTTATATATGGACTGTGTCCCAGGCATAGGCTTAACCCCTGAGTCACCAGAGTATACCTGTATTATTTGGATTTTATATAATGAATATGTATTACTCTTGTGCTCTGAATTTAAAAAAAAACTATCTTTTTTCAAAAATAAATCTAGAGACATGGCCTGGTAGCAGTTAGCTCAGTCTCCTCCAAAGGATACAGGCCATATTCCCCTGGGTTTAAGTCCCAGGTCTGGTGTGCGGGGAACAACCCACTGTGAACAACTAAATTAAAAATAAATAAATAAATAAATAAATAAATAAAAATACTTCCTCCTCGTCTCCCTTTCTGCCTGCCTGCAGGCTTTCATTCCTACCTGCACCTTTCTTTTAAAAAATAAATCAATTAGCAAAGCTAGAAAAGTGTGTATACAATTTGGTAAGATGTTCAGCTTACATCAGAATAAATTTGAAGTTCTACTGATCCAGAAATTGTGTGACAACCTTGAAGCAAAAGGTCTTTTTCATTAAGTCTAACCCTGAAATTGCTCTGTCGATCCCACTTGCTCTATGTGAGTACTTCCTTCACATTTTGTACATACTAACATACCTTAACAAGAAGATCCAGAACTAACTAAGAAGAAAAAAATAATTTGACAGAAAAGAAACCTTCCTTGCCCTGTGGATGATGTGAAAAAAACAAACAAGCAAAAATCAGTGTATAAATTCCACTAACTTCTGTTTGGTGAAAATTTACCTGAAGGAAGGGCAGAGAGATTAATATAATGGCCTCCTTCCTTCCTCCCTCCTTTCCTTCCTCCCTCCCTCCCTCCCTCCCTCCCTTTCTTTCCTTCCTTCCTTCCTTCCTTCCTTCCTCCTTCCTTCCTTCCTTCCTTCCTCACTATTCCCTAAACACTGACAAATCATCAGACTTTTGCACCAAAGTCTGTTGTAGGTAGCAGTTCTCTTTATATTTAGGATCATCATTACTGATAAACAAAAGGAGTCTTCGCTTCTTTGTGTTCTTTTTCCTAGCAACTCCAGAATACAAAGGAAATTAAATTGAAATCAAGGTATTTGTTTTCTTACTTTTAGAGAACCGGCCTATGTTATATTCCATAAACAAACCAAATTGCAAGTTGCTTTTAACTCATTATTTAGGTAGAAAACAGTTGTTTGAGGTGGCTGGTGTTTTTTTTCAGAAAACTTGCATCTGTAAGCATTTGAGGCAATCTTGAATTCCAAGTTTGATTCAACAATCAACGTATTTTCAGTTGAAATTCTGAGGAAGAGTATGAGTAAATTTACTGGGACTTATTTTTGCTTTTGAATATGTGTTCTTTTTAAATTTGAAATCTTGGGCCATTAGTATATGAAGTGATGGAAATTATATTATAATCAGCATATTTGAGTGTGTGTTTCCTAACTATACGATTATGTTTACATGCAGAATATGAAGTAGAGGGCTTTCCACAAAGAAAGCATTATAAATACATGTAACCTTGAAAAGTGTATTATCTCTAACTCTTCTAAAACCTTGTGTGAATATTTATAGAATTCATAGAAGAATTGCTAATGAAATGTGCATGGAGAATCCAGGGAAATATCTTTTAAAAAAGTTAACAGTTAACATCATCTCTGCTATATTGATATTTTTAGCAGCAGTTTCATAAAGCCAACTTGCCTGTGCATGTTTTCCAGCCTATAATATTTGAAAAAATATCAGTCCTCTAATGATAGATAAAGGATAAATAAAATTTCCTATAATCCACTCTGGGCAAAGCCACTAAATCTGGCCACACTAGCACAGATATTGGTGTAAGGACTAGGAGGTGGATGCAAACTCAAACCAGGACAACTACAGCAATGGGATGGAAGTTGTGTGGAGAGCTTGAGAAGGGTGAGTATTGGATTCCCCAAATTAAATTCTCTTCATGTGGGCAGAACATACTCAGGAAGTTTACTTGACAATCATAGATGAGTACAGCTTATAGTAAAACAGGACTGAAAAGATGAGTGGAGTAGAATAATTTCCTAATTACTCCTAGACTCTGCACCTCGTTTTCCAAGTTACCATCTTGCCATTTGGGCCACCTGTGGAAAGGCCTCACTGCTTCATGGCTGCCCGCAGTGGAATTACCAAAAATCCCACCCATTCATTTCTTAAGATCAAAAGCCTACATCAGGTGAAAGGCAGGAAAGAGTGAAAAGTTGTGATATCAGATATTTCCCTTCTCATCCCTCTATAACTCTTGGAAAAGTCCTATTTTCCCTGTCAACCGATGAGTAGATAGTGATAGTTATGTATACACAATGAAATGCTCCTTAGCTATCAAAAAAGAGAAAATCCAACCATTTCCAGCAACATGATGGACCTGGAGAGAGTTATGCTTCATGATATAAGCCAGAAAGAGATTAACACACATTGTGTGGCTTCACACATATTGGTGTACAGAGAAACAAATGAATGGTCCAGTCAAAGCAAAACAGACCTCTAGTCTTCAGAATCAAAGCAGCAGCAGCCAGAAAGGAAGAGGGAGGGAGTTTGGCAAGTAGGGTCAAAGGAATCAACAACATGATGAAGGAAGAAATGGATTGTTGCAAGTCAACAATGTTGATTTACAGTGATGCACACACCTTCTATCTGTATGATGTTGTGATGCAATGCTCCTTCAGTAAGATTTTAAAAATAAAATCCTGTTTTAGTTTGGTTGCCGTTATTGCTGTGTCAGCTCACCACAGCCTCCACATCCTTCCAGAGTGAGGTCTGCGGTGTCATTGCTCCTGTGTCACCTGAGTGTTCATCTATCCCTGCACACCTGTGCTCAGCAGTCATTTCTCTGAAAGCCCTTGGCCCCCAACTCTGCAGTAGACTGTTCTCCTTATTACTGGATGCTACCCTCCTGCTGGGACTGGGAAAGCTTCTTGACTCTCATAGTCCAATCCTGTCTTCAGCAGAGTCTGTGCCACCATGCCCTGGGGAATGGGGCCTTTTCAGTGCTCCTGCCTCTATCTCCACGGCAACTACAAGTCCTTTGTTTCTGAGACTCAAGAGTAGATCTCTCTGGTCTTCTGCTTTGATCCCAGTTTTTCTGGTGAGCATCTAGGGTAAGCTCAAGGAAAAGAGCTTGCAAATGACTGTGAACACCCCTGGTGGACAGGGCTCCCAGTTATTCTAAAGTGATAGTCTAGCCCACACTTGGCCAGTAGAAAGTTTCTTGATTTTCTGCCTAGTTTTATCTCACCTTCTTCTGAGAATTCCTCCCATGCTCTATTAAGGAGAAAAAAGGTGTGCGTCCTATCCCTCCTCAAAGGGGCTTCTGATATTCGGAAACAGTTCCCTTTGCTGCCTTGCAACAAATTTGCTGCCATCTGTTCTCTGACGGATTTTAGAAAAAAGGCTTTTCAAGACTCTGGATTATTTCTTTTTAGTCTAGGGACAGCATTTTTTTGTGTCTTCCTATGTCCTAAACAAAAAGGAAATGCCATTTTCTTCTTATTGTCTAAAAGAAAACATTCTTAAAACTTATTTGCATTTTTAAATTGTAATAGTCTCGGTAATTTGAAATAAAGTGAGAATAAATGGCGCCTTAACCTAAAGCAATTTCTGTGACATTTTCCTCCAAGGGATGACAGAGCAGATGACTGCTTATGTCCAATATCTGTCTGGTGAGCTGTGAAAGAAGGGCTTGGAAAGTATTTCTTAAACACTTCTGATACTTCTCATACTCAAAGCAGCAGAACCTAGAGTCCTGACCACCCAGGTTATGAGCTGAATGTTTATGTGTCTCCAAAATTCCTAAGTTGAAGCCGTGCCACTCAACGTGCTATTATGTGGAAATGGGGTTTTTGTAAGGTAATTAGAGTTAGATGAGGTGATAGAGGAGGGCTCTCAGGATGTATTAGGGCTTATAGCAGAAGAGACACCAAGAGGTCGTGCTTCCCACCCCTCCATGCCCATCACCTCAGACACACAACAAAGAGGTCATGTCAGCTCACAGCAAGATGGCAGCCACCTACAAGCTAAGAGAATCCAAGCAAAGCCTTAGGAATCAAACCTGTCTTACCAGGACCTTAATTTTGGTCTCCAGAACTCTGAGAAATATCTGTTTTATAAGCCATATACTATAGTCTTCAGGATTTCTTTTTTTTTTTTTTAAGGAAAAGGCATGCAGGAATAAAGGTGATAGGCAGGTAGGCAGTAAGTGAGAGGAAGAAGCAGCCTTTATTTTTATTTGGTTGTTTATCTTGGTTGTTCCCCCCCACCCACAGGATGAGAGCCCAGGTCCTTGGGAAATATGTGAACTGTGCCTGCTGGAGACCATGGACTTACCCACTAAACCAATCCAATCTATAGGATTTTGTTATAACAGCATGTGTTAACTAATATCACCATTATTGAGTAGTCATGAATCAATTATCTGAGAGAAATTCCTTACCCCAATAAAAATTGTTATGCTTTAGCAGTGGAGTGTAGGAGTCTCTAATCTTTGGAGGTTTTAGCTAGGGCATGGTTTTTTGAGTAACCCCAGAATAGGCTTTCGTGGGTGAGCCTGGCCACTTGAAGAGTTGCAAAGGAAGGACCTATGTAACGGGAAGAATCAACATAACGCCTATGCAATGTTCACCAAAGACAGCAATAACCTCCACAAAAGGCACTAGTTAAGACACAATGATTGTGTTCCCAGATAGAGTACCCTAGCAGGGACTTCCTTCTTCTGTGTCTCTCTTTGGCATATTTGAGGAATTTTTTTAAATCGTTGAGGCATTCATTTAATAAATATTGAGAGTTTATCACATGCCAGGCCCTGCCCTGGGATATTGAAATATATCAGAACAGGAAACAAAGATGTCTACCTACAGCATGATGCTTCCTTTCTAGCGATGGGAGACAGAATTAAACAATTTACATAATAAATAAGTAAGGGCCATAGATGAAGGAAAGTTATGGTTGCTAAAAAAAGAAACCGGAAGTGCAATCAGAAGGGGTGGAATTATCAGTTACACCTTTAAGTAAGGCCGTCATTGCAGACTTTAGAGCAAGGGTAACATTTGAGCAAAAAACTTGGAGGAGGTAAGGGAACTAGCCTTGCAGATAACTGAGGTAAGAATGTTCCTGGTAGAGGGAACAGTCAGCGGAAAGACCCTGAGTGGGAACGAGCTTAGTGTGTTCCAAGAACAGTACGATAACCAGCAAAGAAGAAAGTAGTGGGAGTGGATGATAGACACGCCAGGGGTAGAGGTGGCGGAGCCTATAAACACAAGTAGCAAGGCTTATCTGGACAGACTTTTCCTAGTCCCCAACCGGAATCCTCCTCCTACTGGTGAATAATTCCTCTCTTTTGGTTTCTACTTTTTAAATAAAGAAGACCCTTCTGATGATCTTGCCGGGAGTTACCTGACAGGGATTGATTAGAGAGAGAAGCAGGCAAGAATTCAGTCCCAGATTAGAAACACAGCAGTTAATAGAAAAATTGTTACCAGATAATTGAAGTAGGTCACAGACAAAAACCTTGAAATAATGGCAGGTCAGTGAATTAGATTGGTCATGGTATAAAAATATAAGATCATAAAAATATAAGATTTATTAAAGATTATAAATACAGATGCTCAATCGGCAAAATGATTGAAAAGAAAATTCAATATTATTAGTACTCATCAACAAATAATTTTCTACTGTCAACATAGATTATTTTTATATTATCTATTTCGGTGTACTTTTATCTAGTTTTATCAAAGTTGAGGAATGAGAAATTCTCTTACCATGTAATGGGAGGCATAAATAAGTTACAACTTTATTGGAGAGAGCAATTTAGCAATACATCAGCAGCTTCCTTAACCAGTTTTCTGATTTCTAGTTGGGTTAACTAGCATTCACCATTCTCTCTACAAACCACACTGACTGCTAATAACTGCACTCTGAATGCTTAAGCCAGGGGGCTTCTCTCAAATCACTTAAACATTGCTGCTTTCTCCATGTTTAGTACCCAAAGGAATACACCTACCAAGAGTCTGTCATGCTTTTCCTAAGTTATTTCAGTTTTATTCATTATTACAATTACATTTAATTAATATTATATAATCTGATGAAATAAAGACGGAATTCATTTTTCAATGAAAGCTAGCGTCTGTGATGACGCAATAAATATAAATTTAAAGAAAAAGAAAGTGGTTATCAAATTAAATGTAGGTGAGTCAAATGCAAAAGGAAATCGTAAAAATCTTGTAAGAACTGGTTTTAAAATGTTTTATGTTTCCTCTCTTTGGAAGCAAAGTAAAACTAGAATCATAAATGATTTATTCATCACAGTTGTGATTTACAAAAAAATACTTAGCGCTCTAATCAGTAAATATACTTAAAACAGATAACAAAGCAAATAAAACTTTGATCTCACATTGAAATACTGTCAAATGAAATTATAGAAGTGTAATAAAATATATAATGTATATATCTTTCTTTAAAAGATTTCCAGCTTTAAATAATTTCTTCAGTTAGCCTATCACTTACATTGGGCAGGAGGGATTTTTTTTCCATTTTATTGAGTTAGTATTTTGTTTTCAGATATATAGATTTAAGGTGTGTATCATGATAAAGTATCATCTGTGTAAACTACATTAAGTTCATTACCATCAGTCTAATTCTATCTTTTACCATTAATTGTTCACTTTTACCTGATTTACACATCCCTTCGCCATTTGTAGTAACCAGAGGGAAGGGGTAAGAGGACTTTTAATGCATATGCCAAGAACTTAAAATCAGATGGTCACACTGCCAGTCTAAGAAGGAGAAAACATCAGAAAAATACAAACTGAGAAACATTCTACAAAACAGCTAACTGATACTCTTCAAAAGTGCCAAGGTCATGAAACACCATTTGGAAAAGATTGAGAAGATAAGATGAATAAATGCAACTATACTATGGATTGGATTCTGGAATAGAAAAGATATATTAGCACATAGTTCAATTTAATATTTACCTGTGCAAATTCCTTAGTATTGGTAAATGTATGATGTTAACATTAAAGAAAATCGGCTGAAGGGTTTAGAGAAACTGTACCATGATTGCAAGTCTTCTGTAAATCAAAAATTATTCAATATCCCTGCCATGAAAACACAGATGAGCCTAATTCCAAGGCAGAAAGACTAATGTCTTAGCATTTCCTTCCTGAGAGAGAAAATGGTGAGTAAACTCTTGCCTCCCTGTTGCTGTAGGTGATTGCAGGGATGTTAGCATAGTTACTCTGGTGTTCTAATGTCTTGGCCTTTGAGAATTGATGTTCCAAGGAGATTCCTGACAGGACACAGGTTAAACAAAATTTTTAAACTTTCTTCAAAAACAAAGGCTACAGCCCTTTTACCTAATCTACTTTGTAACTATGATTTCATTTGCAATACAATGAATAACTAAGAGCATAATAAAGGCTTCTTAATGGGCATGGAATGTTTAAATGCTACTAGAAGGGTCAGAGACTGGAGGGGGAGAGGAGACTTGAAGGGAAAATTGCCACCCATATAGACATCAACTTGACAAAAAAAAGTCAGCTGAGCAAATATTTGTCTTACTATACTTGTTTTTTGTGTCCTTGTCCCAGAAGGTTTTAAGAGTGCTTAGCTGGTCAAATGTGCTCTTACTTGGTGGCCTAGGATGGAACACATGATAGAAATGAATTACACCTTTATAGTGTGCCGTCTGTTTTTTACAGCAAGGATGTACAAACAGACAAATCAAATTAAACAATTACTGAGTTTCACATTCCATTCCGTCTGCAAATATGATCTTCATATGCGTTCCTTGGTACATATTTGCTCGGATATATTAAAAACACTTTCAATCATTTATCAAATTATTGAAATTCACTCATTCAAGCATTTCTCAGGGCCTACTATATGCAAGAACTTTTGCTTTATGTTAAAAGAAATGTTTTTACTGGAACCAAGTAATTCCTCTGCTAGGCAAATATCTAACAATGTCCATTAGCATTGTCAATAATGGAAAAATCTGGGAGCAACTCAAAAATTCATCAATAGCATAATGGAGAAATACACTGCAGCATGTTCATACAATAAAATATTCATCATCAAGGAAATGAATGAGCTCAATCTGGAAGATTTATCAACATGAATGAATGTCAAAAGCACTTGGCTAAAATCCCAAAGTCTGAGTATGATTCAATTTAACATTTAAGATTTAAGAAAACTACACGCTATAAAAATATTTAAGGAAAGATATCTAGGTGGCAAAGCTACCCCCTGCCCACCCCCCCCAAAAAAAAGAAAGAAAGAAAAAACAAAGCAAGAAAAATAAAAATATAGGATGGAGATTATCTCTAGGAGAAAATAAAAGGAAGGAATCTGGCAAATTGCCTCCAACATGCAGGTAACGGCCTGCTTCCTAACACTGGGTGGTGGTATGGAGATATTTATTTTACTATTATGTAAACTTTACTGAGAGGTTTTGTAGATCTTTCTATAAGGAGATGCAGTTCAAACACTATTCAAAACCAGTGGTTTCAATATAATTGAAAAGGAGGCCATTGAAGAATTTATTTCTACTTGAACCTCCCACAAATACTAACTCTGTAAAAATTTTAGTTAACTGCTCCACTTAAAAAGAACTTTCTCTGGATTTGTGATTATTCAGATCCTCTCTTCCACAGGCAGTACTCTGTAATTCAGACACTTGTGGGTTATATATTTTGTTTACTTTTTACTATTTAGGATATATAAGCAACCCTAATCATTTCCCCTTTGTTTATTTTCTCCTTCCCTGATTTGCCTGCAAAGGTTAGAGCTCACAAGAATCCCCCCCCCACTCTATAATTTGATGAATCTCCTAGTCTCTCTCTGAGAAAAAAAGGAATAGTGCTCTAAATCCATTACCGCAAAATACAATACTTTGCTGTGGATTTCTGAATTCTGCTGTAGAGGTGCTTGTTTTTGTTAAATATGACCTTCAAACTACAAAGAACCTACACAATATGTTTCTGATTCTTTGTTCTGCCAAACAAATATGTTCATCTGAATCTGAAAATGTGACTTCAACATTTCTTTGCAGATTTAGGAGGAAAATTGGAAATAGCAAATAGGTGTAGTGAGATACGGGATTTTTTAAGAGTAAAATGTGCTTTACATTTCATTTTTTCTAAATTTTAAATTTTTATTTAGGATTTTATTTTTTATACCATGAAAGTTGTTTTCTAATTCTTATTCTTATTGTTAGCATTATTATTAGTTTGTATCCTCAGGCATTTCCCTTTCAACTTAACAAGCGTTTAGGGTTTTGGTCAAACCAACCTCCCATTTTAGGAATGACTTAGAGGAAAAAATAATACAATGCTTTTGAAAATCAGAAATTAATTTCCAACTTCTCCTCCTTGCCTTGAATGATTCATGCAATTCTTGATAAAACTAATTGCAACTACTGACTTTTAAAAGTTTCCCTCCTTTGCTGTATCTGAAAGTTAGTAGATACAAAACGGAAAAAAAACCAAGCTAGATCAGCTAAGGGAAATTCCAGATCATTCCAGTTCATCTCCCAACTTAAGTACTTTATGCAAAACCCATTCCCCTAAGACTCTTGACTTGGAGCTATCTGCTGAGCCTATCTCTCATGATTCTTCACTTGTAATTTATCATAGGGTTTTGACTGCAATTGTCCTGTTCTAGTCATGGTGAACGCTTCTCCCATCTCCAGCTCAACATCCCCCTACCTTATCCCTGCATCCCTGGTGATACTCCAATTGGTTCTGGTTTCAACTCTAAAAATGATGCTAAGTCTAGTTTTAACCATCTTCTATTTATGACCCTGTTTCCATTCCTTGTCCTGGTGAACAGCTCACTCATTCATTTCTTCATTCTTAGAACAATATTTAACTGGTAAGCCACTAAGACATCCAATGATCTATAATTCAAGTACAAATGTGGTCTGCAGCATAACAGCATCAATGTCATCACCTGGGAGTTTGTTAGAAGGAGACTTTGCTGGTTCCTTTATTGTAACTAGTTGTCCAGGTGATTCCGATGCATCTAAAGTTCCAGAAGCACTAGTCTTGATCTGGACTGGGGTCCAATAATTTGCATTTCTTCCAAGTTTCCAGGTGCTGCTAGACACTGATGTAGAGATTTCAGTTATTATTATTCCTGCTGCCAACCAAAAATCTAAGTCCAAATTATGTTTCTGCTTCAACCTCTACCTCCAAATTAAACTCAAGTGTACTATGAATTTTTCAGACTCAATTTGCTAACTTATACTTCTTTTTAGTTTGGTAGAAATTTGAGACAGCTGCCACTGTACCTTGCTAGTATGATTGTTCTTATCACATTTTTATCTTATGTCTTTTATCTGAAAAATCTCATGGCATCTTGTAGTAGACACAGACTTTGAATGAGATGCCATAGTTTTAAACTCCGAATTTGCCACATTGCCTCTAGAATTTTAAACAAATTACCTACTGTTTCTGAAAAACTTTTTTTATTTGCATAATAGACATAAAATTACATATTTAAAAGAAGTTAGCAAAAGGAGCTGACATTTAGTAGATGCTCAGTTAATGCCATTTAAATTTTTATATCATAACGCTCTTCTTTTTCTTGACTACCACTCAATACCAGAAAAGGACATGAGATATGTAAAAATCATTACATTTTTAATCTTGTATATGTCTTCTTTTAGTGCATTTAGTTTCATTTAGCAATTGATTTAATTTTATATTGTCTGTATTTTATTCCTTCTTCATTTTGGTGACCTCTAGGAAATATAAAAATGCTAATTTCTCTTTGATTTTTAAAAATATCTGGAGTTTTAAGAAGTAAAGTAGACATAATAGAATGTCACATGGTGTTCAGGTTTCTGTATTTCTTTGTTATTTGATGTCAAATAAAATCTTTAGCTGAAAGTCCCCTCAAATTTCTCATTAGAAAAAAATAGCTTCAACATTGATTTAGCCTTTCATCCAAGCACCAAAAATCCTTCTATAGGCATTAGCTAATTAGGTTTTGAAACACCTCCATCAAGAAAATAAGAATTAGTAGACATGGACTAGAACCATTTAGGCTAGTTTAAGACATTGTGTTTCAGACTACATCTATCATAGTAAATGGAAAAGAGTACAGCCTTGCCAGTCTGAGTATTCCTATCATTTTAATGACTAATGTGGAATTCCAACTTTGAAATATGTTTTTTTTTTAAAGTCATATGTACATAAAAGTAATGCATATATATGCTTATACAAATCAAATGGAACAAAAGGATTAGAATGAGCATCAATAACCCTAGTCCTACTCCCTAGAGGCAACCTTCCTTTAAATACTGGCTTCTGTATTTAGAAAGAATGTGCTTCTAAAATCAAGAATAGTATGCTCTTCTTGATTTACCAGTGTCATATACTATTTATGTCCCTTCTATGATAAAAGAGGATTTAGTTATTACAAACAGCCACCACCACTCTTCCCCATAACTTCCACTATAGTTCTATCATTTTTCATTAAATTAATGTGGTAGAGTACTTGGAGCATCTATAAATGTTCACTGCTGAGTCAAGTAGTAGTACTATCAGCGAAATGGTTTTATGTA